>PISX010006402.1:0-97861 GCA_004024625.1 Mellivora capensis
CGGCCACAGAGGAGTGGGGACTGCTGAGCCCCAGTCTGAGCTCTGGTCCCCGCCCTGCCCCTGGGCAAGTCACTGAACCTCTCTGTGCCTCAGTCACCTTTTTTGCGAAATGTGTCTGTAACAGGGGGCCTGGCAACTCGCTCCAGGGGCGGAGCTGACAAGTGAAGGGGTTCAGTGTGCCAAGGTCCGACCAGCCAGGGAGAGGAGGCCCTGAGGAGAGGCTTGGGGGAGGGAGACCTGAGAGGGTCTGCCCGCTGCCCAGCCAGCCCAGCCCCTGCTCTGGAATCGCCCTGGGGCAGCCATGCCAGTGGCCCCTTGAGAGGCTTCACCTCTCCTCCCCCGAAGGCCCCAGCTCTGACCTTGGGGCCACCTTCCTTCATAACCCGCAGCCACTCCTTCCCATCTGGTGCCCCATGGTCCCACCTTCCTCTGTCCCAAACCTCACACTCAGCCCCCATCCCCAGTGCAGAAATCAAGGCTTCTCTTGCCTCCTCCAGCAGGCTAGGTGCACAGGGGGTGCTTCACATGGAGTTCCCCATTCCATGACAAGGAGAACAACCCCACCACTTCTGCACAAATGGCAGGTCAGGCTCCTCTAAGCACTTGAGCTGTATGTTAAGTCACTTAATCTTCCTGCAGCCCTTGGAGGCAAGTGAATCGTCACTCTCACTCCACAGATGAGGAAACAGAGGCCCAGAGAGTTTAAGTCACCTGCCAAACATCACACAGCTGGGGGTGGGTGGAGCCAGACTCACCTGGCTAGTCTGGGCTTTCCTCTCTCTGCCTATCATAGATCTCCATGCCCTGGAAACACTGAACACTGGCAAGGCCTTTGGATTTCTGAAATTTCTAGGCTGCTAAAGTTTTACATTTTTCTTTTTAAATAACCAACATGCCCAGTTTTCATTTTGAAACAGAATCCTCTCCAAGACGACTTGTCTATTTCGTGCCATTTTAAACAGAGTATGCCGCATATTTTTAACCTTTTACGACTGGTCGTTTCGATGACTGTTCCCAGCCAGCATGCAAAGGAGGCAGCCGTGTTTGTCACAGGCATCTCAGAACCAAGGTTCTGACCAGAGGCTGGTAGGAACTGAGCGTGAGCTCAGAAAGTGAGGGTGGTAAGGCCCCGACGTGGACAGCGATGTTGTGTTCACAGCCAGAACTTTGTGGGGCTTCCCTGGGACAGGTGAGGCTGCAGGTAACCCAGTTCGGAGCAAGTCTCTGGACCCTCACTCTCTCCTTGGTCCCTACAAAGACTCCTCTGACCACCAAAGCTACCCTCTGAGCATCTGACCTCCTGGGCCCTAGATCCCTGCCCTGCACCATCTGCCCACCACTTCCTGCCCTCAGCCTCTCCTCCCCGACCACGGTCTCCCAGGCAAACTACAAGCTGACGGCGCATTCAGAACCAGAACCGGCGCAAGTGCAAGCATCCTGGGGTCCCTGCTGCTGAATCCCCCAAGCACTGGTGGCCCTCCCCTTACCCCATCTCCAGCCATGCCAGGTTCTCACTGGTTCACACTCTGTGGATGGATCCCTGGATGGTCCTTGGCTCAGTGTGAGTCCCCTTAGGGTAGGAATCAGCTCAAAGGCCTGATCTAAGCCATACCTTTTCCAGGACTCCCCCCTAGATAGTCTCTATTCGCTCTCTCTCTTCCGGTGTTCCCTAAGTCTACAATTTGTGGTCTGAATCTCTTTCTCCTTTAGGTCTGGAAGCTTTTCCACCAGCCAAATTGGAAGATTTAGGGACAGGGGCATTAGCCTTCTCCTGTCCTTCTGTACCTCCCCTAGCTCTGCCTTCTTTCTTCCTTCCATTCCCTTCTCAGGTCTTCCCTCAATGCTCCACCCCATGCAGCCACCTGCTTTGAATTTGGGACTCTCGCTTCAAGTTTTGCAAGCTACTTTATATGGATGCTGTGTTTATTCAATTCAAGAAGCTCTTGAGGGCAGTCCTGTCAGTGTGGTATGCAGCGGAGCTTCACAGGAATGGCTCTCCCAGCTCCAGCCAACCACCCCCTACCCCGTCCTGCCCTTCATGCCTCAACAGGGAGCCTACACATCCCAGCCTTCTGAGAAAAGGGGAAACAGAGCCCCAGAGACAGAAGGTACTACCCTGACCACACTGTGGCCCTGGGGACAGCCAGGACTTGAGCATCCCTGAGGGTCACCTCGGCCCACCTGTGGAGCAGACAGCCTCCAGGAATTCAGGCATCTGTTGCTTTTCAGGCTCAACTCAAAGACAAAGTGCCGGAAGGAGGGTCTCCCCTGCAACCAGTGTGTCCAGGTATTTCAGTGACTTCACACAGGGGGAGGTAACCGTGATAGAAAGGACCAACCACTGGCATGGCTGGAAGAACACAGCTTTCCTTCTCACCTATGCCTCAGGGAACGCTGTGGACATGGCTTTCGGCGGCCTCCAGCCCACCCCAGCCTATCTCCCCACCCTGTCTCATTCCCAAGGCCAAGCTCACCTCCTACTTCACAGCACTCATGCCTTTGCTTCTGTTCTCCCTACCTCGAATGTTTGTCTCCCCAACTCTATGTGCTAAAGACTTCATTCATCCTCCGAGGCCCCCGAAGCCTCCTCTGATGACCCTGTCCCGGCACCCTGAGCTCACCCTGTGTGAAGCCTGGTTCTGTACCATCTGGATCCACGATTCTCCCCACGCCCATGCCCTGCTCTTCCATGGTGCCTCGCCCAGCGCATCAGTCAGGGAGAACGTGGACAACAGTAGGAGATCCCGCAGCTGAGAGCTGGCTGGGAGGGGACTGGTCTGGGGAAGCAGGGCACAGCGGGGGGGGGGGGAGACTGAAGGCACTCAGAGACGGAAGGAGGGTCGGAGAAGTTCAGAGCAAGGTGCCTGGGGTGGAGCAGATGGAGGGGCTCACTCTGTGTAAGGCCAGGGGCTAGTCTGTTTGGTGGTCAGAGCAGCACTGACCCGCATCTGTGTGCACGCAGCAGGGCTTAGAGACCCCTGGGGCCACGGCCAGAGTGACACAGGGAGCTGACAGCAGGCTGAGGGTGCGGCAGCCTAAGGCCAGTGAGGTGACAAAGCTAATAGTGCCTGTGGGCACAGCGCTCTGTTCTTTCTGGGAGAGATGGGCCCCACGAGGACTCCTGCCCCCCCACGGCCCCCATCCTGCATGGATCTGATATGACTGACATGCACTCAAGAGCTGGACCAAGGCGGGGAGAGGCAGGGCAAACGGGCTGGGCCACAGCCCAAGAGGGGAGCCTCTGGTGGAGACAAGGTGGAGATGAAGCTGCTGGACCACTTCCCCACCTCACTAGACCAGTAGGAGGCCCAGACCCTATGGGTTCCTGTAGCTTGGCTCTCCTGGGCACCAAGAGATGACGACACAGATCTCAGGAGCTGCCCGATGTTCGTAAACTGGGGTGATGGGCATCATGGGCAACTTTAGAGGGGTGACAGTTTGGTGAAGGGAGGGCTGTGCGCATGGGGAAAAATCCATAGGAAATTGCTGGAGTTCTGGTCAGACTTGGGCTCCTCTGAGCTTCCTGCTTCCCTAGTGACTGGTCCTTGCGATCCTAATTTTACAGGTGAGGACGTCAGGGGACAGAGAAGGGGAGGTGGCCAAGCTGGGAGTCAGACCGAGACGGATTTGTTTGAAAGCCCAGGCTCTCAGCCATCTGTGGTCTGTGTGGGGCCTGTATGACCAATGGGTTTAGACTAGCAAACCCCCAGGGTCCTTTCCAGGACGGAACTACACCCCCAGCTCTGGGACAGCCTGCTGCAGGGACTATGAGACAGTGCACTCCCCTGGCCAAGTGGGCTCCTGGGGCAGACGGAGGAGCCTCACTGCAGGGTGAGCTTTCCTGTGGGGTGGGCAAGGCAAGACCTTGTTGGTCTCCTGCCCCTCACTCTGATCTCTCTGTGAGCAGGCCTGGGAAATCCCCAAGCATGGGCTTATTTCTCCAGCCTCCTGTGGGGTTTCTAGGCTCTGGAATGGGAGGACACTGAAGGTCTCTATTAGATCCCAGCCCCCCAAACCCCACTGGCCTTGCCTGGCCTGCCCTGGGCCCTGGGCATACCAGAGCCTCTGGATGTGACTTTCTATGAGGCTCTTCTCTCACTAGGCTGCACTGAGTCTCCCCCATCCCGTCACCTGCCCGTGGAGTCCCTGGGAGCTCCAGCTGTCTCTCCTGGTCACCCAGAGGATACAAGTTCTCCTGTCCATGATGAACAGGTGTCCCTACTTCTGCTCCATTCTGAACATTCCTACATCCTCCCTTCCTCTCCACTGGCCAAATCCTGCCCAGTAGGGGAAGGGAATTCTTCGACCCCACCTCTTCCAGGTTCTCCCTTCCTGACCCCCTATCACTTGGGTTTACAGAACTGCCCCCAAGAAGCCCACCTCTGCGCTTGGACTGGAGAATGCCACGTCCTGCAATCCTGCTGTCTTCCCTCACCCTCCTCAACACAACACACAAACATGGTCACCTTTCGAAAGAAACGTCCCAGCCAAAGGCCCAAGTGAACAGCCTCTTTGGGGACAGCAGGGGGTGGGGAGGAAGCCCCAGCTCAAAGACTCACCTTCTCTCTGTTGCTGGGGGATCATTGGAGGTGGCTGAGGAAAGGCCTGGCTTATCTGACCATAGGCAGCAGGGTAGGCGGCTGCTGGAGGGCCAAAGAGAAGAGGCAAGAGGGAGAAACGGCGACAGTGACATGGAGAGACACAGTGAGAGGCGGGAAGAAAGAGGGAAACGTCAGTGTTGAGCAGTAAAAGCAGACCAGCCAAAAAGGACACTTTAGCTTAGCCACCTAAAATAAAGCCAGCTGAGGGGGTGTGTGTGTGTGAGTGTGAGTGGGTGCCCACACGCATACGTGCGCTCCCATGTTGGGGAAGGCAAGCTTATTCTCAAACAATGGACAACCCACAGGCGTAGGTAACCCACAGTAATGGACCATCAGAAACACTGGCCTGCCTGGACCAGATCACCCCACTGGCCGGGATGCCCATTCTCCGAGCCGCAGCTGACTCGGGCACGCACGGTCCACCCTCTCTGATGGCACTGGTGTGGGAGGGGTGGGTGCCACCTGAGGTATGAGCTTGGCCTCTGGGGGCCTGCCAGAGGCTGGTCCCTAGGGGCAGAGCACTGAGTTGGACAAGCCTAGTGCTTTCTGCCTTCAACTGGGAAGGGTCAGAGGCGGGACAGGAATGGCCAGCACCCTCCTCCACCTGGCCTGGCTCCCACAGGTGCAGGATCTGAGGTCAGAGCTCAGGGGTCCCAGCAGGTGAGAGAGAGTTTCCCCTGACCTCCATATGTGAGAGGCCAGCTTCACCAGAACCCCCACGTTGCCCTCAGGGGAGATCTCTCTGGCTCTTTCTGACCTGGCCAGGCAGCAGGAGACTGGCAGCAGGGATGATTATGGTGCGTGTGAGAGAGACAGAGAGTCATGGCTGACAGCGTGCCTTGGGCTTCCCACAGTGGCTCACCGCCTTCCCTCTCAGTGACCTAAGGCCATTTGCTCACCGCAAGGCTATCTCTTCTCAGTTCTCCTTTTTTCTACCTCTGGATGCCATTGCCTGTATGTGACCATGGGGTGGGGGGGCGTTGCTCCTTCCCTCGCACCCAGGCATCTACCCTTGCCAGGCCAGTGATGTGAACTCCAGCTGCACCCCCAGAGCTACCTTGCGATTTGAGGCTGGGGACACACCGACCTCAGCAGCACCACGGCGGGAGGAAAATCTGGCCTCCGAGATGCAAAGCTCCCCAGCAAGGTTAGGGCTCCGACCTGGCTCCCCTTCTGCTCTGAGAAGGGTACCCATCCTCACAGGTAAACCCTGCCTGAACACTAGGGGGGAGCCGTCGAGAGGGAGGGGGTCCTCTCCCAGGAAAGCCCTCCCTCCTCCTCCCCTCCACCTCCCCCCCTCCCCCCAACTGGGCCCAGGCCAGGGGTGGGAAGGGGACCCTGGTATCCGGGCCGGGCATGAGGGCTGGGGCCGAGAGGGTACTAACGACCTGCGTACTGCTGCACTCCAGCGTAGGCCTGCTGCAGGGGGTCCGCGGCGGTGGGGCTCTGCGCTGCAGGGGAGCCAAGGGAGCAGAAGTCAGCCATGCCCGCAGGACCAGCCTCTCCCCACCATGCCCACAAGATGAGGCTGTGGCTGCAAGGCTCTTCCCAGCCACTGTGGCGTTGATCCCACCCTGACCGGGGGCTGGGGAACGTAGGCTGCAGCCCTCGAAGGCCACTGGGAGGGGCGGGGCGGGGGGTGGCTCACTCAGAAGGCTGACCGGGTCCTGGAGAAGGGCTGAGGGACAGTGAGTGAGGGGGCTAGAGGCTATAGGAGGGTGGGCTCCTCCGCACTTTTCCCCAGCACAAATTGGGGACAGATTCCCACCTGGGTAAAATAAAGGGCATGTGAGGCTTCATCCCGCCACTCCATCCTCCTGGGCCACCCATTCCTGCTTAAACCCAGGTATCTCTCCATTAGTCTCCAGGAGTTTGCCCCAGGCATGGAGGGCTTGCACTCTGAGGCTGCTCCTGGGACACCTTCTGCAGGGAGTAACCACACACATAAGGTCTCCCTGGTGGGCTGGGAAAGGGGTGGTGCCCACCAAAGCTGAAATACCAGGGGACCAAGGACCTTCCTCCCACCTGACGTCATGAGTCTGGGATGTCTACTGCCCAGTGTGAGGAGAGGTGCCTTAGGCTGATAATCTGGCAAATAACTTGGAGAAGCCAGGCTGGGGAGAAGGCTTGGCTCATTTCTGTTGCCTCTGTTGTGCCTACAGTTGCCGTGGGGGAAAGCTAGTGTGGGCACAACCCTTGGTGACCAAGGCCCCTGATGACTGATGAGGTAGGGGGCTGGCCCCGGAGGCCCAGGGAGGCGAGTGGGGACACATCCAGCCTCAGTCTGTTTGAGGCAGACCAGATAACAGAGTGAGGCAGGAAGAAAATTATCTGGGCTTCTCTGTCTGGCAACTCAGGCCAGCCAAGCTAACTGGTTAGTGCTAGGCTTTGGGGCCCACAGAGCAGGAAGAATACCCAAACTTCCATTCTGAGCTCTTGTCCGAAAACCTCTCAGGAACATTCCACTAGAACAATAGCTCCCGAGCTTCAGGGGAGCCCAGGGAAGACCCTGGGGTGATAGTCCTTGGACACAGCATGGATGGCAGCATGGAAGCTGGGCCCAGGAGGGCACTGCTCAGAGTGGGGAGCTGAAGATGCGGAAGGACGCAGGTCCCTTCCTGCCTGGGGTTGTGTCGGGACAAAACCCTCAGGGCAGAGACTGGATCCAGGAGCTCCCAGTGGTGATGGTGACAGTGCTGGTACTGGTGCTGGTGCTGGTGCTGGGGCTTGCTGGGGCTGGCCTTCTCCTCCCTCCTGCTCCCTCTGCCTGACCCCTCTACCAGCCCCAGCTCTCTAGACGGCCATGTCTAGGTTTGTCCCCTCAGTCTTCCCAGCTGCTCAAACACAATGTGTCCTTAGGCAAATGAGAAAAAGGTGTCCCTTCCTCTGGCCAGTTTGGTGACCAAGGCAAAATCTAACCTGTACCACTTCCATGGCCGTTGCTCCCAGAAGAGTGCTGGGACCATAGCAAGTGCTCGGCAAGTACGGTGACCTAAGGAGTGAGCGGGCCTCAACAGTTGTGAGAGTCGCCCTTCAGGGCTGTTCCATGGCAGGAGAGGCCACACTGTGGGCATCAAACATGCTTTCCATGAGCGAGAGAAGAGAACAGAGAAGCTACCCAGGGCTAGGAAGTGGAGAAAAGCATTTCTGAGACCCCTCTCCACTTCTTTGCTTAATGACCTCATTAGTAACTGCCAAAGAGTGAACACTTTGAAGGATCTCGCTCATTACAGTGGCTCCAAACTCTGCATTTAAAGATGGTAAATTAATTTTTTTAATGTACTACTTCTCTCCTTTCCTTCCCTCCATCCCTCCCTCCTGTTCTGGCAGGGAATTGTTTATGGGATGTGGCAGGTTGTTACAAATGGGGGAGAGGAACATTTCCAAATTCCATGAGGGAAACAGCTCACAGATGCTGAAGGGGGTGGGGAAGGAACAGGTTTGTCAAAATCCAGATATCCAGATGGGCTTGCAGGCAGGGAGGGGGGGTGGTGGGAGGAATGAAACCACCCAGATGTACTGGGGAATGGATCTCCCAACTCATGAGCCTGAGTGGGGAGGAGCCCAAGAACCTGAGATTGGTGGGGTCTCTCCTGCCTCTGGCTTCCCATGCCCCTCCCCGTCTCCCTGGCCAGCCTGGAGTCTTCATCTTCCAACAACACTCCAGATCCTTCAGTCCTGCCACTTCACTCTGGGCTTCTCTGGCCTCTTGTCTAGGCAATGAGGGTCAGATCAGATCTGACCCTCAGATCTGAGGGATTTGAGCACTGGGATCAGATCAGAGACAACTCCAAGGCCAAAGTCAGGAAATTCTCCTCTATTTCTGGCTAGCATAGTGACCTTGCACTCAGCTGCTGGTGGAACTTTCATTGTCTATGGATGTCTGGGCCTCACTCCAGACACTGAAATCAGAATCTCTGGGCTTCTTTGATTTCACAGTCACCCAGAAGTTACCGATGAGCAACCAGAGGAGAGAGCACTACTTTGCCTCCCAAGCTGACGTCCTCTGTCCTGGTTCAGCCAACCTCCTTGCCAGCCCCTCCCCCTGCCAGGCAGGCCCTTTGGTCTCTGCGCCTCCAGGGCAGCCCCTTCCACAGAAGTGTGTTCCTTGTTCATCCTCACCTCTCTAATGCCTACGCATCTGTTAAAGTAGATCTGGGCCTCCTCCTTGGGAAGCTCTCTCGGGCTTCTTCAGCCTATGGAACTCTCCCTTCATTTGAATTCTTTAGCATATCAAGGCAGAGAACTTTCACTCTCAAGGACACTCTGTTCTGCCTTATTGTCTCATTATGCTCTCCATGTATATTGTATTCCTGGCTGGCTTTGACCTCTAGGGATAGGCCCCTGTCCTGTTCTCCTTCTGGGGCTCCCTTTCCTCTGGCACAGACGACTGGGTGCTTACAAGTCCTTATGGGGACTCTGTAACCTGACCATCCGCCCTCCAGGAAGGAGGACAGTGTCTTCGTATCTCTGTCACATTGCCCCTTGCCAGTCTACTCTAGGGCTTTAGGCCCAGCTTTCCTGCTCTCATGTCAGTCCACCTTCAAAACTAGAGAGCAGCTGCTTCAAGTCAGCTGGGCCCTCTCACCACAAGAGAAATGCTAAGTTTGAGAGGAACAAAGTTAATCAGGAACAGGCCTTCTAGATCTTGTGGGCTGCCATTTATGCTGGACTGGGGTGCTAGCCAGGGTTCTGATTCCCTGTCTAGCGTGCTGACCATGGCTGTGTACAGATCCAGGGACCCAAGGGGTACGTAGAGGCCAAATGGCCAGTTTATATGTCTTTGCTACCTTCTTATTAGAACTTTTTCTTCCTTAACACTTAAAATCTTAGCATCTATCTCCTCACTTCCTATGGGTCAAATTTACTCTCAGTTAATTTGCAGTTACTAGCCTCTCAACCTGGTTGTACAACTGTATCTATTCTCTTTTCTGTCCTAACAGAGTTCCATGAGCTTCTTTGTCACCCTCAGACTGACACCTCTCCAAGAAGGAGAATTTGGTCTCTTCTTCCCAGTTAGAGGCTCCCTAAAGGAGGGCAGGAGGCTAGCTCTCTCCGATCACATTTGGGGTTCAACCAAGGAAGAGGCAGAAGGTAGAAGCCACATATTCCCTGTTACACCACCAAGGGCAGAGACAGAATGGACAAGGAATGTGCTGCATGGGAAAGGGAGGGATGCACTTACCTGGGTAGGGGTGGATGCCGTTAGCAAACACAGCTTCCGCAGCAGGTTGCCCATTGGCCTGTGGGGGGAGGCCGGTGAAGCCGTTCACCCCAATGGGGGACGGGATGCTAGGCACAGCTGGTGCAGTGATGCCCGGAGGGGTGCTGCCACCTGGTTCCAGAGGTGGAGAGGGGTGGAGGAGGAGGGGAGGCAAGCGGAACCAAGGTGAGGAAGGCCAGCCCATGGGAGCTCCACCTGTTGGCTCCAAGGGCCTGGGAATAGACCTAGACTTTACCTACCAACTCAGACCTATCTGTGAATCATGCATTGGGTTATTTCCCTGCATGGTAACACCACTCATCCCAACTGTATCCATCCTTCAAGGCAGAGTCCAACTCCAGCCTACCCCATAGAGACTTCTGTGACCAGTGACTACAACATCTTGGACCCGCAGCACATAAACTATTCTCAGTGTCCTTGAATTTGATCACACTTAATTTTCCTTTCATCTTTTTCAGTGGTTGTTGCTCACCTCCAGTCAGTATGGGTTGATCATTGTATAGCCAGTAAGAGACTTCTAAGTTGATGGCTCTGCTCTCTTGTCTGCATTATAAAAGGGGCTGATCTACCTCCCCACCAAGGAGTTTTGCTACTCTGGTGGATGAGGTCTTAATTCTGATGCTCCGGGTTGAGAATCACTGAATGGAATACTAACCAAGATCCAGCTAAAAACACGTCTTGTGGGGCACCTGGGTGGCTCAGGTGGTAAACCCCTGTCTTCGGCTCAAACATCATGATCCCGAGGTCCTGGGATCAAGCCCTACATTGGGTTCCCTTCTCAGTGGGGAGTCTTCTTGTCCCTCTCCCCTTACCCCTCCCCCGAGCTCAGGCTCTTTCTCGCTTGCTCCCTGTCTCTCAAAAAATAAAATCTTTAAGAAAATTGTTTTTAATAAAACAAATTTTTTAAAAAAAGAACATGACTTGTGAAAGGGGTTATTTCCAAGCCCCCTGTCCTTTAATAACTCCTGAGGTCCTCTCTTGCTTATTGTGCAGTTGCCCTGGGAAAAGCCAATGAGTCTAAGTTGGGTTAAAGAAATATGAAAAAAAAGGGGCTCCTTCTGTGGTTAGGCCTGGAAGCTCGCAAGGTCACAGAATGGGCAGGACTCTTTACCCCTCAGAACTCAAAGGGAGGTGTTTTCATGTGAATTTCTTTCTAGAGATCTATAAAAGAGATCAAGATATACTGCTTCCTGACATGGCTCCATCACAGGAGTGAAACTGTCACCACCCTGAAATCATGTCGGAGAGCATGCAGCCCACATCCCATCTTCCCCTAGATGCCCAGGGATTAGAACATTCCCAGGAAAAAGTTCCAGAGGATGAGGCCTGCTCAGGCCCCTGCATGTGTGCTCTTGCCATAGAAAGCTCCCCTGGTCGACAAAACTGGCCGATCAGTAGGTCCCACCCTGAGCCCAGCTGCCTCCCTGCCCAGCCAGGCACTGGGTCCATCCCCACCCACTCACCTGAGGTTGGGGTCATGGGTGCGGCCGCCAGGCCGTTCATGTTGAGGGCCGCCATCTGCTGCATCTGGGCGGCGGCGAAGGCAGCCATGGGGTTCAGGTAGCCGCCCTGCGCGACTGACGCCATTAGTGCCGCCTGCTGCTGCATCAGCTGGGGCAGAGGAAGTGGAAAAAATATCATGCGCTTCCAGGGAGGGCAGCCCTCATCACCAGGGGGGCTCAGTGCCCTGGGGATCAGCCTCCAGAGGGGCCCTGAACCCCAGGGAGCTCGGCTCTATCTCCCCACCACCCCCCTGCCTGAGAGAACCATATTCATAAGTCATGGCAGGGCCTCAGGGACTTGAAAGTTGTGGAGGGGAGGGGACTGGTTCCATGGGTGCCGCTCAGCCCTGTCAAAGGGCTGCCATCTGTGGAGACGTGACAGCCAAAGTTCTAGAGATATGGTAGATGAGTCTGTGGAACTAACTTGGCATGGATTTGTTGAAAATGGTCCTCACCTGGAGTCTGCGGCCGAAGCAACAGGAGGACATGACCAGAACTCTAGGTACCCCCAGTGTTCTCAGAAAGGTGAGTGGGGACTGGGTAGTTTGTGGACATGGCCAAGTTTGGACACTGCTGAGGAACTGAAGTGAGCTGACCTCTTTAGAACAGGAACCCTGGCCTACCTCAGTGCCACTCACGTGGGGCTGTGGTTACAAGTCTGGGGCGGGGGGGGGGGGGGGGGGGGGGGGGGGGGGGGGGGGGGCAGCTCGGGGGAGATGAAGACAGAAGCAGCTCCAGTGTGGAAAGAAGTAGGTGGCCAGCAGCATGAGGCAGGGTCTGGGGGGACTGCAGGGGAAGTGCAGCTGTGGAACACCCCTGTCAGGAGTGCCCAGAGGCCTGAGGAGCCCCTTCGGTGAGTGAGGGCAGGAGTTGAGGGGTGACAAGCAAACACCTGAGCCTCCCTCACTGCTTGGGAGGGATGCCTCCTAGGGTCTGAGTTCATGAGTGCTGAGGTAACCCCCCTTGCTGCCAGAGGCCTTCTCTCTAGCTGCTCCCCTACAGAGCCAGGACAGCAACCCCCTCCTCCTGGCAGCCACCCTGCATCAGCCTAGCCTTATCTTAGCCTCCTCTGGTCTCCATTCCTCACCACTCCTCATTGCCCCAGGGCAGCAGAATATTCTGGGCCAGGAGCAGGGCTCCCCTCAGTGCGGTTAGCTGTCCTTGCTCTTTGAGGCTCTGAGCAAAGTGAGCTAGAGAACAGCTGCCCCCACCCCCGCCCCGCTGCGCCCCCACTTACTGCCTGTGCGTAGGCGCCATAGGCCCCGAACGGGATGGCCATGGGGTTGAACATGCCCATCTGGCCAGCCATCTGCTGCATCCGCCGCATCGTGCGCTCCTTGTCAGTGTCGGCAAACTTGACCACCAGACTGGACGAGGCTCCCTGCAGCCATTAATGCGCATGAGGCCCACTTGCCCCAGCTGCCTCCTCTCCCAACTGTCCTTGCCCTCAGCTTGGACCCACCCGATCCTCTCCAGGGGGCCTGGGGGGTGGGTGTAACGGAAGGCTCGCTCCTGTGCTTGCACTGGCCCCCCAGTTTGGGATCTTAACCCCACCGCGGGCGGTTTTTATCTAGGGGCAGTCCAGTTCCTTAACATCTCTGGGCCTCGGAGTCCTTGTCTGAGAAATGGGTATACTGATAATGCCTTCCTGCTTCTTGGGGAGGCTGTGAGCGCCTCACGGTTGGCACGGTTTGGCACGATGTGCGGGGGCGGGGGTGGTGTGGGGGGCAAAGGTAGGCGGGGCTCTGCGGGACTCCCGGCCCCTCTGGGCCCGTGCTGCCCCCTCCCCAGCCCCGGGGGTGGGGGAGGGGTGGCCACTCACCGGCATAGTCTGGCTGCCGTGCAGGGCGTTGATTGCGGCTTGCGCCTCCGCGTGGGAGGAGTACTTCACAAAGGCGCACCCTGGGGGGACGGGAGAGGCTGAGCCAGGGCGCGAGGGCCCCCTGAGGGGCCAGAGAAGCGCTACAGGGCTGAGAGGCGGGGCACCGGAAGGGCGGAGGGAAGAGGGCGCACCCCAGATGAAGGCAGAATGGGTGACCCAGAGAGACTGAGAAGAGAGACACCGAGAAACACAGAGACACAGAAAGACCTGGAAGGGCCGGAGAGTTAAAAGACCCCGGGAGTCTCCCTGCCCCTGCCTGGACTCGGCTAGCGGCGTTCCCTTCCCCGGGCCGACCCCCTCGCCCCTTCCAAGCACGCTTCCCTGGCTCGCTGTTCGCTGGTCCGGTCCGTCGCCACCAGCTGGGGGCGGCCCAGGACCTGGCTGGCGGTCGGCGAGTTGCAAAGCCGGAGGCCTCGCCCGCCCGCTCCCCCGCCCCGCCCCCACGCACCCTTGCTGTTGCCATCCGGCCCGCGCAGGATGGTACACTCCTCGATGTTCCCGAAGGCCTCGAAGAGGCGGCGCACGTCGTCCTCGGACTGCTGCTTGTTGAGCATGCCCACGAAGAGTTTTCTATCTTCTGGAACAAAATTAGGAGATGCTTACCCGGGCCGGGGGAGCCGGGCTGCACAGGGGCGGGCCCGGGGGTAAGTCCGCGTGACCGAAGAGGAAGGAGGAGGGGGATAGGGGAGATAGGGGATAGGGCAGGGGAGAGGGCTCATTGCTGGAGCGTAGCTAGAGCAATGAGGGAGAGTATAGCCAGAGGAGGAGGTGAGGAAGGAGGGGTTGGGTCAAGGATGCTGGATGGCAGCGACTGTGCCCCCTCCCGTCCAGAGGGAGCAAGGCCATTGGTGTGGCTGCTCACCTATGGGTGGCCCAGGAGTGGCACATGGGTCGTTTGGGCAACCCTGCATTCCCTTCCTTCATCCTCTTAGACACACACTACCTTCTTGAGCCACCTTCACCCCCAGAGGCCAAAATTAATTCACAACAGGCAAGTCTGCCGCAGGGCCTTTGCATAGGCTGTTCCCTCTGCCCAAAGTGCCTCCCACATCACAAGGCTGAATTCTCTTCTTCTAAGTCTCGGTTTAAATATTGCTTCCTCATCAAGGTCCCTCCTTCTTGCTGTCTTTTATTCTCTGTCTCAGCTCCTCCCTTTCATGGCCCAGGTTTCAAAGGACAGTCATTTACTGCCTTGTCTGTGTCGCTGGTTTCTGTCTAGCTCCCAGCCCCCACTGCACGTCCTCTCCTTGGGGGAAGAGACCAGGCATTGGCTGGAACAGCAGTAGCTGGCACAGAGAGGGCCCTCAGCACAGAGTTATGGAGTAGATGAATGAATGCCGTGTGCCATTCCCAGGGTCACCCCTTCTTCCTATCTCACATTGTTTTGACCTCCATCCGGTGTCCCTTCTTTGGTCTGGCCCTTCCTATTTCATGCTGCAAAATTTAGCCCTGGGCAATTTGGGGGGTGCTGCTCCTAAAGGCTGGGGTCCCTCACCAGCCCCTCCCCCCTTGTGTTGATTCCTAGGTGGTTTGTTGACACCACCTGTACTGGCCACGTGCTTAGGGCAGCAGGGATCACACTGGGCTATGGGCATCTGCTGCAGGGTGTAGCTGCCAGATTTCCCATCCCACAACTCCTCCCACTGAGGTGGGGGCTGTGCTCCCTCCCCTTGAATCTGGGCGGGGCTGTGACTGCTCTAACCAATAGGGAATTGCAGAGGTGAGGCCCACTGATTTCCAGGCTAGGTCATAAAAGGGATCCACTTCTATGTGGCTGTCTTGAGGATGCTTTCTCTATGGATGCCAGCCACCTTGCCATGAAGGGCTTACAACTAACGTGCAGTGTGTCCCCATGGAAAGGAACCCAGGCCCCCAGCTGACAGCCCACATCGACCACCAGACATGGGATGAATGAGTCTGCAGATGATTCGAGACCCCAGCCTTAGTCTTCCAGCTGAGGCCCAGACATCCCAGAGCAGAGATAAGCCTTCCACACTGTGCCTGCAGGATCCCTGGGTGGAACAAATGGTTGTTTTGCTCAGTTTGGGACAAAATTGTTTTGCAGCCACAGTACTCCCCATGGCCAGGGGAGTTCACAGAGCTGAGGGGCTATCCTGGGGTCTGGAGCAGAGCAGAGGAAACCAACAGGCCCCTGCACCACTGCACAGACCACCCCAGAGTCCTCCTCTTCAGGAAGACCTGACCTCTGCCCTGCCAGTACCCTTTAGCCCAGAGCACCCAGCACTGGGCACCTTCTCAATGACAGGGTGGCCCTGGGTCTCAGCACCTTCCATGCCCAGCAGGGCATCATTGCCAGCTCCTGCTACTAGTCCTGGACTGGGCATACCACATTGCCCTTCACCAGTACTGGGCTTCAGCCAAATCTCTGGGGCCTGGATCCCCAGCCCTGCCACCTGCCCTTGCCTGGGCTGCTTGACCCGGCTTCCGGGGCCATCCCAGGGCCCATCTCCAGCCCCATCTTCAGGGCTCTGGGACTCCAAACTCTGGGCTGGGAAACCAAGAGGAAGGAAGAAGAGAGAGAGAGAGAGTGGAGCAGTGAAGTGAGGAGGGCTGGGGGGAGATAGGGTTAGGGGCAGAGGGAGAAGGAACATGGCAAAAATGGAGGGAAAAGAATCAGAAACAGACAAAAAGGGGTGCCTGGGTGGCTCAGTAGGTTAAGCAGCTGCTTTCGGCTCAGGTCATGACCTCGGGGTCCTGGGATCGAGCTCTACATCATGCTCCCTGCTCAGGGGAGCATCTTCTCTCTCTCCCTCTGCCCCCTCCCCCACTCATGCTCTATCTCTCAAATAAATAAAATCTTAAAAAAAGAGAGAGAGAGAGAAGAAGAAGAAGAAGAAACAGAGAGATGAGAGGGCAGAGGAGAGGGCAGAGAGAGAGGAGAGCTGGGTCAGGGGCTCTGTTGAGCTCCCAGAAGCAGCAGCGGCATTCTGCAGGAAGTGGACAGAGGTTTTCAAGCCTTTGGTGGAGTCCTGAGACATTGCAACTGTGGACTCCAGGCCAGCCTAGGGCTCCCCCTCGCCCCCAGCACCTTTTAAAGACTCAGGTTAAATGGGATTTCCAGAAAGACAATGAAGTGAAACCCCCTGCCTCCAGCTAATCCCTGGCCCTCCTGCTTAGAAATTCCTTCTCCTCCCTGGGCAAGGAAAGGGGGAGGGAAGAGTAGGCCCCTCCTCCACCTGAGCCTAATTTAAATGCTGGGACCGCAGCCCCTCGCCTTCTCCTCTCTCCTGACGTATGAATGTATTCCTTTATTATCATTATGACAGCCTTTTGATTGCATTAAAATTCATCCGCACGTGCTTTTCTATCCAGCCACTTTCCTTTTGCCAGTCCCCACCCCCTAATTTTTTCTTCCTCTCCCTTGAAATCTTGCCTTCCTTACAGTTAGTTCTTCAGTCTAGACCAGGGCCCGTCCTTCTGGAGGCCCTTCCCTCCAAACGTGTAGGGGGCCAGGCTCCTCCTCTCCCTGACCACCCAGATTTCTCCAGGGAAACTGCAGCTAGCCTTGCCTTTCTGGAAGACTGCAAGAAACCAAAGAAGCCTGCTCCATCCTTACTCCCCCAGGGATCCTCCAGTGAACCCACCCCCACTCAAATGGTGGTAATTTCCAGGATCGGCAAATGTACCCCGTTTGCCCCCTTTTCATTTCCTCTGGGCTTTGGTGTGATTCTAATGATTCTCTTTCAGAACAGGGGCTGGAAGGATTCTGAGTCCAACGGTGGATTTCCTTCTGGCCCTGGCCCTCAGGCTAAACCACAGCTCCCCTCCTTGCAGCCATATAACTGCTTCCCACCAGGGTCTTTAGGTCTACACAACAGGAATCGTCAGTCCTGCCTTGGGTGGTAGACGCTAGGTTTGCAAGAGATACTATAGGGACTGGGACGACAGTGAGGGCCATTCCTTGGGGTTCTCTATCTAGGAGGAAGAGGAAGTGGAGTGCCACCCCCTCCTTCATTTGCCCTATCCTGATTTGTTCCTGCAGCAGGAAGGACAGAAGCAGAGCTGACTGCTTCTGAACAAGGCAAAGGCCACTGGGGCTGCCGTACAGTGGCCCCAGAACTAGTGTGCCATCCCCCAAGGGAACAAGGCCTTAGAGTGGCAGAGTGGGACTAGGCCCTGGAGAACATGAGAGGTCCTGCCTCTTTTCAGATGAGGAATTTGGAGCACAGAGGTTGCTCCAAAACACACAGCTGCTGCCTCCCGGGGTCTCTTGACTTCCCAATCCTATAACCCCTTGCTCTTGCCTCCCTACACTTTCTAAATGTGAGTGCCTATGTATGTGGGGGTGGGAAGCACCTGGGGTTCGAAGGGAGCAGGACGTGACACCCCGGAAGGGCTGGGCAACAGAAGGTAGGAACTAGGCCTGGGCCCTGCCTGAACCCAGAGAGGGCAGCTCAGTGCTCTGTGCCCTGTGTCCTCCCACCAGTGCCAGGGACTGTGCGGTCTACAGCACCCCCAGATAATGCATGGGTAAAGTATGAAGTTCTGGGTCCAGAGAAGGTGTTCATGGCTATCTTAGAGCAGGACCTGGATCAGAGCCCCTGGCGTCCATCCTGGGTCCACCCTCCGGTGGCTCCTTCGGCAAGCACTTACTGAGTACCTACTGTGAGAGACACAGCCAGGAAATAGCTCTGGACTGGCACTAGCGGGACCAATGGTGGAGGTGGGGAGTGTTTAGATGCTGAAGGCTTCCAGGAGGAAAGCGTGGCTGGAGCTATGCTGTCTAGAGGACAGGTGGGGGGTGGTGGTGGCGGGGGGGCTCCAGGCCCACAACAGAATTTGAACAAAGTCTGAGAGTTGGGAGGGATCCCTAAGGCTGCTCTTGTCATCCACCCCTTGTGCCACAGGGCTTGCAATGGGGGGACCTGCTCAAGTTCGATTTTGCCTTTCCAGCAGCCTCGTGCCTCTCCCTCTACCAGCACACACCTCTCCCATTCCTCTGGCCTCAGGAGTCTTTTTTATTCTCCCAGAACCTCAGTCTAATTAAATATCAGTTTCCCAACCTCTAAAAAGCACTGGATACCAGCCCCCAGGAGCCATACAGAGGTGGATAGGTGCTTTTGAAAAGGCAGTGGCGTCTGGTTGCCAGACTCTTGGCCTTTTTCCAATCCCTGAGAAAGAGAGAGACGCCTGCACTACTTCACTCTGGACCTCAGGGCAGAATGGGGCTAGGGCTGGAAGGATTTGCATTTTCAAAGGAGGGCCCAGAAAACAGCGAAGCCATATAACCCCAAGGCAGGTTCAGGACCTGCCCCTACACAGGCTGTCTCTCCTGGTGCCTGGAGGGTGGGGGGAAGGGCAGACGTGCAGGGAGCTTCTCGAGAGCCCTGCAGGGGGAGTGGGGCCCTGAGTGGGGTGGAGGTGGGTGGCAGCAGGGCCTCCTGGCTTGCCAAATGGCAGCGACCTAGTGCTAATGCTCAAATTCCGGTTTAATTTCCAAAATTCGATTCACTCATTACCATGGGCATTAAACAATATTTCCTGCTTAAGGAGAGACGGCACTGTGGGCGAGTGTTCAGATGGTTAATGCCTTTTATTGCCACAGTAGACTTTTACTGTTCTCTTTCCTCCGGCTGCTGATGGAGGATTTGTGGGAGGCCGACGGGAGCTGAGGAGAACCCCAGGGCCAGGGGCTAGCATGGGGGAGTAAGTGGCTTTGAGGTCTGTGGCTGGTGGGGAAGGCAGAGGAATTGGTGGGGGGCCTGGATTCTGGTGGGGATACAGGGCCGGCAAGAGACACGTTACTTTGGGTCCCGGGAGACTCAAAGGCAGCAGTTCGGGGAATGAGGAAAAAATGCCAGACGTTCACAGTCACTGAATCAGAGGTCTTCCCTCTTGCTCTGCAGGCTTTGGACCCCAAGGTGCTCCATGGAGCTGGAGCCAAGAGCCTGGGGTGCCTCAGCTGCTGGCAGAACCTGGAGCCCCGAGGCCCGTCCCATGCCAGGACCTCAGGCATCTCCCAGGCTGTTTGTTTTGGGACCAGGGGACTTCCCCAGGTGCCTTCTGGATTCCAGAACCATCTGCTCTCCCTGGAGATGATCTCAGGGCTCCAGGGCCCACAGACAGTGAGTCTGAGGGGAAAAGGCTTACTCCTGACCCCTAACTTCACTGCGGATCAGGAGGACCTTCAGTCAAGGGACAGGAGAGGCACACGGGCACACAGACTGGATGGAGATGGGGGGAGGACATCTTTCAGGCAGTCACTGAGGCTGTCTGTCAAACCGACCTCAGGCAGGTCACGTAACTCCCCGCGCCCCTGTTTCCTCATCTGTAAGAGGGAGGGAATCGCTGTTGTGCCCGCTGTGTGGGCCGGTAGAGGTTAAACGAGCTGAACACACAGGGTTTTAGCACAGTGCCCGCACAGACTGAATGCTCGGTAAGTGCACCCATTGTGCTACCTACAGCTCTTACCGTGCTCACCCCCCCGGGGGGGGCACCCCCACCCTAATCCCCAGGGGTGTGGAGACGACCCCCGCCCCATACTTTGAGATGAACAAAGTCATGCTTGCCGAGCCCGGGCCGAGAAGCCAGGCTGCCCTTTGCGCTACCCTGACCAAATGGCAGTGTTTGGGGGACACCAATAGACCCCCCCAGCCTCCTCCAGGAGGGCTACCCGGATTGATCCAATTTTAGTATATATGCTTCCGAAGCAAGCACAGCCTGGATTGATCCAAAATGTGGCCTTTCTCCCAAAGTTACACTGAGCCCCACCATGTGCCATTTCCACCAGTCTGGCTGGTCCAGACCCACCAAGCCCCTCTGGTTCCTAAGGGACTAGCACGCCTCAAACCAGTCCTACAGATCTAAATCTGTGCCCTTTTCAAGATTGATTATGCCCCAACCCAGGGCCTAGTAGAGGTCCCCCCCACCCCAGGAAAGCAGCACACAGACTCAAATCTGCCTCCCAAGTAGGGGTGGTCGACAGGGCGGTGGGGGGTGCTCCTCTCATCGCAGGGATCCCCACAATTGCCCCTCCTCAGGCTTGTGGGGGCTGTTTCCAGCATCCCTCCCTATCCTGGGTTAGGGGCCTAGGTTCAATCCCTCTGCAGCCCTGTGATGGGGTCAGCCACCCTCCAGAGAGCCAGTACCTTCACCTGGGACATGGCCTGGGACATGGGGTCACAAGCCCAGCGGACGTGGGTTCTCAGCGGGCAGTGAAAAATGAGAAGAGTTGTGCCCTTCTCGGTCCCCACAGCACACACGGAGTCAGAGCCAGAGCCAGACCAAGGGAGGCAGCTGGGCGGGGGCTGTCTCCCCCTCCAAGGATAAAAGCCTTCCCGCCTGGGAAGAAGGCTGAGGGAGACATCAAACCAGATCAAAGGCTGCTGGAGCTGGGCTGGGGCTCCCTCTCCACCAGGGATGCAAATGAGGACCCTCAGCCAACTCTGGCCCCAGGGGGAGGCGGGGGAGGCAGCGCCAGGCCTTGATCTCCCAGCTCCCTCCAGACAGGCACCCTTTGATGTGGGACGAGGCAGGAGCTGCAGAACTGCATCCGGTCCCCTCACTGGCATTCCTTCAGCCAGCCTGCCTCCCGCATGTCAGGTTCTGCCCAGAGCCCTGTGGGTCCCCCCCTCACTGTCTCCTGACATCCACCCAGGCCCGTGCTATCTGCTCTCCACACAGCAGTTCAAATCCCAGGCAGAGACCATCTATTTGTGGCTCAAACCTCACATGGGCTCCCATCTCACTGGGAACAAGCCTAGTCTTCTGGAGGTCCGTTGGGAACTACACTCCATTTGTCCCGGGTCCCTCCTTCCCTCTGCTCCACACACCTAGGCCTCCAGGCTGTCTCAGGAACACTCCTGTGCTTCCCTGCCCGGGGCCTTTACATGTCCTGTTGCTCTTCTTGTCTCAGAGATCATGTTCTAGACATCTTCGGAGCCCTCACCGCCTGAGAGCCTTCCATCCAGTGTCACCGCGCGTGGAACTTTCCTGGCCATGCTACTTCAAATCACAGCCTTCACTCCCCTGCCTTCTTCCCTGTATTTTTTTTAAAGCAGTGTTCTTTTTTTTTTTTTTAAGATTATTATTTATTTATTTGACAGACAGAGATCACAAGTAGGCAGAGAGGCAGGCAGAGAGAGAGGAGGAAGCAGGCTCCCTGCTGAACAGAAAGCCCATGCTTGGCTCCATCCCAGGACCCTGGGATCATGACCTGAGCCGAAGGCAGAGGCTTCAACCCACTGAGCCACCCAGGCACCCCTGTATTTTTTTCATAACGTGAATCACCTTATTTTACTCACTGTTTTATCTCCAGCCTTGCTTCTATAGAGGCCGGGATGTGAGTCCATTTCACTCACTGCTGAAGGCCCAACGCCTGGAGGTCATAGATGCTCACTAAATATTCGTTGACATGAATAAAGGAATCCGTTTGCTCAGTGAGCCTCAGGCTCAGGGCTCGGATGAAGCTGGCACGGGGACAGGGGCCTGGGACAGGCACTGATCTCCAGGAATCCTCAGTAGGAAAGGAGGGGCCCTGGAGATGAGCACAGGTGCAGAGCCTGGAGCGGTGAGCTGTGTGGCCAGGGCGTGGCCAGGGGTCTCTGAGGCTTGGGCTGGGCCCTAAGGGATTCACGGGCCGGGTCTGCCAGGTAGAAATCTGGAGCCACAGACATCCCAGGTCTGGGAGCAGCACATGCAAATATTCTCCACATACCTGCAGTCTGAACACCTCCCTTAAGGCCTGGCCCGTCACCTCTGATCCCTGCACACTTGGCCTGGGACTCACAGTCTCCATCTAGGCTCCTTGCCTGTGTCCGTTCTCACTGCCAACCATGTGCTCCCCAGGCTTGGCCTAGCTCCCCAATTCACAGCAGCACCCTTCCCAACTCCCGTGTCACCCTTTTATGACCAGAACATCACAGAACGTCTGCTGCCCAAGGGCTGCACTGATCAGATCAACTTCCTCCCCGGACTGACTTGCTTATGGCAGGAGGTGGTTAAAATAGCAACAGTAGTACAAATCATCATGGTTCTCCTGTACCGAATACTCACTTTAACCCAAGCTGTGAGAGAAGCTCTTCACAGGTACTGTGGCTATTTCATTATTTCTACGGTGTAGATGGAGACCCTGGGGCCCAGAGTATCTTTCCCAGGATTGCATACTTAGTCTTCAGTGAAGCCAAGCCCACACTCAGTGGCCTGAGCTGAGCTCTTCGGTCACCCTCCCTCCAGGGGAGGACAGTGTTACCTGGACATCTCACTCCCTCTCCTTTCTCACCACCCCTCCACCTGCACACAGAAAGCAGCAAGGGTGCGATGGCCCATTGCTTCTCTACGTCCAGGGCCTCCCTTCAGAGCCCGGAAGGGGACCCAGGCAGGACACCCATAACCTGCTGCTCAGCAACAAGACAGCAGCAGGCTCCCCTTCTCCTGGAGGCCCGGGGACCTCTCTTCAGGCCTCACAGGCCCTCCCAAGGCTCACTCACCCCTCTGCCCAAAGCCCAGCTGTCTTAAACTTCCCCAGGTGACAAGGAAATATGCTCTTTCCTGATGAGTCCTCAGGCCTTTCCCTGCCTGAAGTCTAGGCTGCAGGGTCCCGTCGCCTCCCCACACAGGACAGGGGACCTGTTGGCGGAATCTACTCTCAGGACGGTCAGTGCCCCTCCAGCCCCCTGGTGGCTGCCCAGAGCACAGCTGTGGCTCTGTGCCCGCAAGGGCTTGCAAAAGGTTTCAGGAGACAGGACCAGAGCGTGGGGACTGGCACCACCCTGGGGGCCATAAACGGCTCCTGCACACTGGTCCCTTACACTACTAGAGGCTTTGGGCAGGCATAGGGGCCCTGAATTGTGCAGGAACTGAGCCCTGGAGGTTCAGTACAGGTGAAGGGCCCGGAGGCCCCCGCTGCACCCCTTGTTGCCTCCCTCTCTGACTCTCTGACCCTCAACCCACCCAGAGTCTGCACCGGGCCTCCCAGGGGGAGCCTGAGTCACAAGGTGGCTCTGTGGAGAAGTCACCTTTCTTGGGGGCAGCGGCGCGCAGCCGTTTCTCCAGGTAAGTGATGATACATTGGATCTGCTACAGTATCCTTACCAGGCGTGCGGCGCATGGCAGACGGCCTGGGGTTCTGCAGGGACTTCTCTGCAGCCGAACCCTGTTGTCTAATGGGGTTTCCACCGGCGTCTGGTGCTTTCTGGAGCATTTCACCCATCACAAGATAATTTATAGCATAATGGGGCCTTTTTCCCTCTATATCATGTGGGAGCATAAATTATGGCCAGTTTGTCCTCGGCGCTCAAGGAGACAGACAAAGCCAGGCTTTATTCCTGCAAAAAGAGGCGGCTTCCGCAGGGGACAGGTAGGGTAGCCTGGCTGGAGGATGCTGGGGCACAGGAGAACGAGAGACCCAGGAATGCCATTAAGAACATCTCATTGGCAGGACTGAGAAGCTAGTCAAGGTGGCCACAGCTACTGGGGCAGAAGCGAGAAGACCTGCTTGGGGCCACTCATCTCTATTCACTTCTGCTCGGGGCTTGTCTGGTGCGCGGTAGAGCTGCGCGGCTGTGGCTCGAGGGGTACGGTCTGCCCTCAGAACCCCGAGCCCCAGCCACAGCTCACCCTCATCCCCCCAGCGGTGGCCGAACTTCCTACAGCCTTACGGAGTGAGGGGCTGGCCCTGGGTCCACCCCCTCCTCCCCTGTCTGCACAGCAGGGGAATGGGGCAAACCCTCTGCTTGTCTGACCCATGGCCCAGTTTTCACATTGAGGGTGGGCTTCTTGTGGGACAAGGAGGAGAGCAGCGTCCCGACTTCGCACAGCCTGCTGCCCGTCTTCCTGGGGAGGGCCAAGCACCTTGGGTCAACCTTGCTAGTCTGATACAGCAGTCTAATACCTTGAACCCAGAGGCCACACCTACTAAGCCCAGTCCCCACCCCGGACACTGGGAGGAAGACTTCTGGTGAGCCTGGATGGGATCATCAAAGGCCTCTTGACCCACCCTCCTCTGGCACCACCCAGTGTAGGGGTGACACTTCCTGAACACCCTAGCAGGAGTCTCAAGTTAGCCCAGAAGACAGGTGTCTCACATGCCCCACCAAAGAGCCCAATCCTGCCCAGAGCCCAAGCTTTTCCCTAGAAAAACAAAGCCTGCTCCTCCTCCTTTGGTACACCCTTTCCAGAATAACAGCAGGAGTCTTGGATCTTATAAGACGCTGGTTCTTGGCTCTGACTGCTAGGAAAATCACCTGGAGGCTTTCAAAAATACGGGATTCTGTGCCTGCTGGTGCTGCGGGGGAAGGTGGCACCCATTTTCTCTGCCCGAACCCCTGAAGCTGGGCCAGCCCTGCTCTGAGAGGAGGGTCCTGGCCTCTTCCATCAACCCTCAGGTTTCCTTCCTGTCCATCTTTGGTCCAGCCACCTTAGCCCTCCTGGAGTCCCCACTGTCCCCCAACCCCCTTCTCCAAGTACACACTGAATTAACTCATGACTGATAATGGACTTCAGAGAGACACAGAGATGGATGGATGGCAGACATGATTAATAGATGCTAGATACCCAGATTAAATGTTGGATGATAGATAGATACACAGACGAGAGAAAAATGATTGCTGAAACCAGGTAGATTTATGATCAATGGGAGTTAAATAGCAATTGGTAAATGTGGGTGGATGGATGGCCACAGTGTTCCTGAGGGCTTCCAATAATGGGGTCTAAATGCCAAAGGTCAGAAAACTAGTGGTGGCCACCCACACCTGTGAAGGTGTCAGCTCTCAGGACAAGAAGGAACCCGGGTCTGCTCAAGACCGGTCTCGAACCAACTTTCTCTTCCAACTCAGGTTCCCAAGCCTCCACATTCTCTGATGGGCTTGTTGTTTACATACGTTGCCAGAGGGCTCATTTCTTGCAGATGCCTGAAGCTTCTCTATGATGTTTCCTTGAGCCCACAGGCAGGCTGGGGGCACTTCCTGAGCCCCCACTGTACCTCATAAGGACCTCCCTTCCTGGGGGCAGGCCTGCCCATCTCTCCCATAGGTGCAGGGACCCTAGAGGTCAAGGCCACGCTCTCCCACCCCACAGAGCAGGTTGGTTTTTGGAGTGTAGCAGGCCGGTCCAGCCCCTGGAGTTTGATGGCAGGTGTTGGCCCATATGGCACCGCAGAGATTCATGCCTTCCCTCCTTCTCTCAGGGACCATGTCCTCAGAGAGGACAGTGAGAGCTGATTCGTACCGAGCACTTGCCAAGGGCTGAGCACTGCTTAGGAGCACTCTAATTTCGTGAGGTGGGTTCCACTGTTATCCCAATTTACAGATGAGGAGACCGAGGCACAGAGTGGTTTGGCAACTTGCTGATGGTCCCAGAGCTCATCAACAGCACGGCCAGGATTTGAACCCATGTGGTCTGGCTCCTCAGCTCTCATCTACCCGGCCCTATCACTCCCTGACCTGCTCACCAGACTGGATGGCTGTGAGGCTCAGGGAAGCTGAGAACATGGGGCTCTGGGAAATGGAAAGGCTGAGAATTTGCGAGACATTTTTTTCTAATGACTAATGAGATGGCGAGGGGAGTGTCTGTTTCATCAGGAAAACAGACTGTTCTGAAGGGTGGCAGCATGGTAGCTGTCGAGTGTGGCTGCCCCTGCTGATGACAGAGCCACCTGCTCTCATCACCCAGGGGGGCCCGAGGCCTTCGGGCTGGCCGTGTCAGGTAAGTCACAGAGTGGCAGAAAGGGGACACTCTGTGTTTCAGAAACCAGGTTGCCTGCTCCAGACCCCTTCTAGTATCAGGCCTGCAGATGGTCCACAAACTCTGTCCAAGGGACAGTGTCAGGAGGTAGGGGAGCCGACCTGAGCCTTGGGTCGAAGTGCTTCTGGACCAGGGCCTGAATGACTCTGCTATGGAAGGGCAGCACCAGACATCAGAGGCCGGGGCCGTCCCACCCAACTTCTCTGGGAAGAGTGAGGCAGGGAGGGGTGGGGACAAGGAAGGAAACCTGCCATGGGTGCCCAGAGGAGAGAACATAGAGTTCTGTGCAGCACAAGTGCCCGTCTGCAAGGAGCAAGACACAGTCTGGCACCAACAGGTCTTGCTGGGGGCAACTGGCGGTGACAAGCATGTGGGGCCCACTCTGCATGGAGCAGCATGTCTGGGAGGGAAGGAGGAGGGTGAGCCCCCGGCTCCCCTACCAGTCCTCCCTGCTCTGCCACCTTCAGACTCTCCCGTGGGTGATGGCACTAGCTGCCCTTCCGTGCCAACTGGACATTTGCAGACATCTGTCCCCTTCTCACTACAATGCTTCAAGATAACACGGTTATATCCCCATCTAACAGATCAGCAAACTGAGGCTCCCAGAGGCCGGGTGACAGGCTCAGGCTCACCCTGGCAGTAAGTGGCGTATGTCTCTGACAGCTGTGCCAAGCCTCCTTTGGTGTGCAAAATAGAATCTAACTCACATGTGCCTGCCCCAGGGCCTGGAATTCCATCCTTTGGATTCTAGGCCTTTGGGCTCAGCGCTGTCCTCTTCCAGGAGCCCTTGAAATGCGGGGGCTCCTGTCACCTCAACCTGACTGATTTTACCAGGAATCGTCCTGTCTGATCAGAGGGACCAGGAAAGCACGGAGCCCCCAGTGCCTGAGAATGGAGAAGGAGAAGGAAAAGAGGAGGGGTGGGGCTGCAGAGGGCAGCTGGCGTCTGGGAGGAAGGCTGCATGGTGCTGGGCTAGAATCTGGTCTGTAATCATAGTAGGACGAACGGTGGGGCCAGGTGTGTGGACGGTGGGAAGTGTGGGCTACAGCAGGAGTCCCCCGCCCCCGGGCTTGGAATGAGGAAGAGGAGGCCGAAGAAGCAGGAGGAGCCAGAGAAACAGGGGGAGGAGAAGAGGGGATGACAACAGCTCTCAGCCTGCATCCCCCATTGGTGGCCACAGGGAGTGCCCCCACCAGTGGCCCCTCTCCTCCCAGCACACAGCGGCCAGATAGCCAAGGGCAGGGGTGCCATCCGACCTTAGAGTCCCAGGCACTTCAAGGTTTGTCTGCTGACTGCATCAGAAACACCTCACTCCCAGGTAGATGTGACTATTTTTCAAATGCACGTAGATGCTTTTGCGATGTTAAAAGTACCAATTCATTTGAAAGTGCTGCTGAACTCAATGTAGCTTATTGCCGTTTTGCATTCTCTCAAACAATGGATACTCAAAGTAAAACATCTGTCAAGGGGGTGCTGATGAATTTTTGATGTTAAAAATGGCTCTTAACCTTGAAAAGTCTGGGCGTGCTGATCCAAGGAAGACAGCAGGAGCTGGAGGAGCAGAATGTGCCCTGCCATAGCCCAACCCTAGGCCTGGTGGCATGTCACTTGCGAGACCAGCATCACCCACCCAGCGGGGACGATCGTGATGGGGGCAGCAGGCTGCACCCCAGACCTGCAGTTAGGAAGCTCGAGTTTAGCACTGAGTCCCCTGAAACTGTGCCCAGCCTCTCAGCAGATGCCGGCCAAGGAGTTTCTGTGCTCTGCTATCAGGGGTGCCTAGCGTGGTGCCTGCCCCATAGCGCATGCTCAAGAAATGCTGTTTGAACAAACAGTATCAGTAACCCACATATCAATGAGTAGGTTTAGTTTGAGAACGTTGAGAGTTGGGAGGGGAGCCTGGCCCCACCCCCTGGTGTGACCCGAGTCGACCTTTAACAAAGATAGGATGGGACCCTCCTTGGCCTTTTTGGCTAGGGGCCTGGGTTTGGTTCCCATCAGCTGTGAATGGGGCAGGAGGCTCAGCCTGGCCTCCCCGCCTTAGCGGGGCAAGGGGATAATTAGGCCTCCAGCACTGGGCCTACCGAAGGACTTTGGGGAGGCCATGGAGATTTAGACTCCCTTTGAATAATGAGCAGCTCCTGGCGTGTTGACCACTATTCATCATCCCCCCCACCCCCGACCCTAGCACACCGAAGATGTCCCTTCTAGGCCTCCGGGGTCCAGAGATGTCCCTGAGAACAACCTATTTTGGCCAACTCTATTTAGACAGAACCCATATTTGATACAGCCTTCTTTCTAACCTTTGTAAAAACTGACCAGCCCCTTGTCTGTGACCAGTGCAGCAAGGCCCTATGTCCCCTCCAATACTTTGCCAGTTCTAGGGAACTAATAATGGTGGGCACTGAGCTAACAAGGTTTTCCTTCCCGGTGAGGGCATATTTTTTTTAAGATTTTATTTATTTATTTGACAGATAGAGATCACAGGTAGGCAGAGAGGCAGGCAGAGAGAAAGGGGGAAGCAGGCTCCCTGCTGAGCAGCAAGCCTGATGCGGGGCTCCATCCCAGGACCCTGAGATCATGACCCGAGCCGAAGGCAGAGGCCCCAACCCACTGAGACACCCAGGAGCCCCCCCTCACTCCCCCCATACGTGAGGGTATTTTAACAAGGCCCTCCGAAGCCTTAGTCCAAAGGAAGGAATGGAAGGAATGGAGGTTCATGGTGACCAGTTTGGCCCTCTGGACAACAGGGGATGATGTGTGATGGCTTGAAAACCTTCTAAGACTCTTAAGTCACTCTACAGAAGTCCCCACCCACTCTGTCTTGGGCGGGGCTATGCTTGGAAAAGGTTTCCAGAATGGCTTGCTGTCTGCCTTTGCTCCTTCCCTTCTGCCCAGAAGTGACCCACATAGTCCAAGTACTTAGCACATTCTCTGAAATGGAAGAAAGTTGCCTTGGTTATTAGTGGTGCCTAATGATATTTGCATAGATTAACAGACTTTAATACAATCATGAATACCACAATCCCAAGAAAATAATGAAGAAATCCATTACAAAGTCATAAAGTAACTAAGTCAATACAGTAATAATTTGATCCCATATTAGTAAAAATTTCATCTCCTGCTGCAAGGTGATTTTTACAAGGTGCACGGTTTCTGGACACTTTTAAAAATTTCACATTTGTTTGAGATAATTAATTAACAAAATAAAAAATATACTGCTGGTATTTTATACAATAAATTAGTCATTAGTCTAAACTAGCAAGCTGGGGTAAAACTTACAGAGACAGATGTGCTGGGATTTCTAACTTCTTTTCAAATGGCCTATAACCGTCTCCTCAGCACAACCCAGAGGCTGCCTGGTGCCAGTGGCTCAGGGGGACCGCCAGGGCCAGGAGAAACCCATGGAGTGTGTGGTGAGGGGAGGGCGAAGGCCCAGCCACAGGCCTCCTGGGCATCCTTCTCTGCTGTTCCCCTCGGGCACTGCCTTCCTTTCCTAGGGCCGCTGTAACAGGAAACTGGAACTGGGTGGTGTAAAGCACAGAAATCTGAGGCCTCACAGTTCTAGAGACTGGAAATCAGAAGCTGAGGTGTGGGTTGGGCTGTGATTTCTCTCCAGGCTCTAGGGTAGGGTCCTTCCTTGCTTCTTCCTAGCTTCTGGAGTTTGCCAGCAGCCCGTGGCCTTCCTTAGCTTTCGCCACATCATGATGGTCTCCGCCCCCATGGTCGCATGGCATTCTCCCTGTACGTTCTGTGTCTCTGGGTTCCAGTTTCTTCTTTCTTCTCAGGGCCCCAGTCTTATGGATTGAAGGCCCACTCTAATCCAGTATGATGACCTCATCTTCATTTGACCCCCTCTGCAAAGATCCTATTTCCAAATAAGGTCCCATTCACGGGTTCTGGGTGGACAGGAAACTGGGAGGGACATTATTTAACCCACTACAGGCACCAAGGGCTTTGGGGTGACCACTGGCCCTCCTCCCCCAGGAAGTAAGGAGGTGCCAGGGTCTGCCAGATCTGCTGCCTGGCAGGGGCTGATGGTTGGAAATCCATGGTTTCCTAAGAAGTCATCCGACAAGCTAGAGGGGAACTGTGGACCTCTTGAAATGGCCCACACCCGTGCATCTCTGTATTTCTCCTAGGGAAAGAGTTCATAGCTTCCAGCAGATTCTCAAAGGAGCCCAGGACCCCCAGAGGATTCTTGTCTTATTACCACGTAAAACCTTTGGGCATCAGGAAGGGACCCAATCAGCCAACCAAGCAACCAATCAACAAAGAACTCCAAGATACATAATTTTACAAAGTTTCCAGAATGTTCCAGTACTCTGTAACCCAAAAGGGGTGTGAGTTCTGCAGTTTCAGAAAAGAAGCTGTTGGAATCTCTGGCAAGGTGAGTGCAGGCACAGAGGCTCCCATGATTCTGTATCTGGAATGAGAACTTCAGGAGGAAAGGTCTTTGGATTTTGAGTGTATTATCCAGCAGCCCACTCCCCAGACCAGCTGTGGGTCATGAGTTCATTTAAAAGTCAGCTTCTATGATGTACCCCTCCCCCACCTAGTCCTTGATAAAAATGTTCAACAAGAAGCCACAAAGAAGGACGCCTGGGTGGCTCAGTTGTTTAAGCATCTGCCTTCAGCTTGGGTCGTGATCCCGGGGTCCTGGGATGGACCCCTGCGTCGGGCTCCCTGCTCAGCGGGGAGTCTGCTTCTCCCTCTGACCCCTCCCGGGCTCATGCTTTTTCTCTCTCTTAAATAAATAAATAAAATCTTTAAAAAAAAAAAAAGCCACAAAGATAAAAGCCATAGATGTCACCAAGACCTCCCTTCGTGCCCACTCAGCTGTGAGTTAACATAGGTGACATGACACCACGTTGGGCCCTGCGTTGCCCACCGTCAGAACGGGCCCCCAGCCCCTGACCCGGCTCACTCTGCTGAACCACAGCAGTTCCCAAGTCATCATCACTTTCCTTCAAGGACTCTCGAGCCACCAGTTTGATGAATTTATTCTAGAAGTTTGCCAAGGGTAGTCTTTAAGACTGACAAGCTGCCAATTTTTGGAATCCAGTACCCTGACCTTTTAAAAACTTGGACCTTCATTCATTTCTAGACTTTCCAATGCCTCAGAGATGACCCCTAGCCGTTCCAGGAGCCCATCTGCCTGTTCCCTGTGTCCTCCCAGGACCACGGCTCACAGTGTGGAGATTTAATCTAACTGTGGGGCTAAGTTGGCTCTCTTGGCCTCATTTGGATGTTAATTCTCTTTTACAGTGTTTCTCTACATTTCCCGTCCTGAAGGCCAGTCTCATTGCTGGAGGAGACAGGTAACATGCAGAAGTTAAGCTCTGTTTCCTCTTAGATAGCAGCTTACAGTTTGCTTCCCAGACAGGCATAACCTGTGAGTCTCAGGCAGGAAGGCTTCTGCCCCAGCCCCGTGGCTGTCTGTCTTTCTGGGCCGTGGGGGTGAACAGTGATCATCTTTCTGTCTCTGGGGCTCTGGTTCAAAGCCCGGGGAGGCGACTCCTCATGCTGCACTAGGAACAGTGCTGCGAAAATCCCTGCCCCTGGAGTCTCTCCGGGATGATGCCTCAGCCCATCCCAACCTTGGGGCGGGAGGCACTGACTGAGGAGGGCGGCAAAGGACCTGCTTTCTTCCCACCATTGTCCTCAAGGAGGTCTTCCTGTGGTCGCTGGTGCCTAAGGCACGTCTCATGCCTAAGAAGCCCTGACTTGCCCCTTTTTAAGACAGAGTTTGAATCTGATATGGGATGCAGTGGTTAAAAAGTTGAACAAGCCATGCTTTGGGGGGAAAGTAAAAGGTACTTCCTGATTTCAATGCCAGCGGACCCAAGCAGGGCTGTGATGAAGCTACACGTGTTGGCATGGGCCAGCCACTATTCCATGTAGAGAGGACCCGGAACATGCTCGGGGCGGAGATACTCTCCTAGAAGCGCCAGGAAAGGACTGTGTCTCTTTTTGGAGTTTCTGCAATGTAGCAGTCATCAGAAATGGTATTTTTATGCTTGTTTTGCAGATGAGGAAACTGAGGCACATAAAGACACATTGAGAAGCTCCCCGCAGAGGCAGAGTTAGTAAAGGGTAGAATCTGACCTCTACACAGTCTGCACCCCACCTCTACAGGCTGTCCCAGGGTGGGCCCAGGGCGTGCTCAAACTCCAGCAGCATAAGTGGGACCCGCAGCTGTCACTCTCTTCCCAGGGCTGCCCCCTGCTAATGTTGGGGTCTGGGGGAGGAGCCGGGCTAGGGGGCAGGGCCCATGTTCCAGCCTGGCTCATTACCAAGGAGCTGCACGGCCTGTGCCCAGTGTGTCACTCCTAGGGTGTCTGCTTTCTCTGCGAAATGCAGGAGTGTGGCATCGCCCTGTCCCACTTGCTTGGGGAGGAGCCCTTGCGGGAGTTCCGAAGCCCTCTTCTGGATGTTCAGGATGGCCACCAGCCCCTGTCACTTTCCTCCCTGCTGCTTCCTTTCCTTTTCCCTGTCTCCTACAAGACCCCTCACTGCGGCCACTTGGCATATCCTCGGGCATACCTATCTCTTGGCTTTGTCGTTTAATCATCTTTCTTCTTTGTTTTGAGTGTCTTGGATATCATATAATTTATTGTCCAAACTGGGACCCTTGGGAGGTTGAAAGGGAGCACTACTAATAATGCATCCTGGCAACTCAAGACCTGTCCTGGCCTACTGGAATTTATGGGCAACCTAGTTTCATGCTGCCTCCCTCCCCGCTGCTGACCTTCATGTGCCCTCCCTGTGTAACACCCTTCCCTTGAAGCCCTCCCTGACTACCCCAGCTTATACCAATGTCCCACCCAGGCAGCAGCCCATGGGTCTGGCCCCACCCACTGCTGTCCAGCATCACCCCACAGGCAAATGAGGACCAAATCTGGGAGCAGAGTCCCCCCTCCAGTTTTTTCCTCCAGGCAGGATGAGAAACACACCTGACTGAAACCAGACTCCGTAAAGGCTCTGACCTGAACCAGAAGTCAGCTAGGACTGTATACACCCAAGATGACATAAGAAGGAAGCAGGGGAAATCAAAGGACAGGTTGGGGGGGTCACTGGAGACGCAGCTGGAAAAGGGGCGTGATCATAAACCACCCCCCACCCCCTGGCCCATTGTGTTCACTGTGAGGTGTGACATGTGGGTGAGGGGACTGGGAGGTCCCTACTCACTGCCTGCCAAGGGGTTTTCCATTCCACCACTAGAATCTTCTTTTTGAGGTAAACACTGCTGTCCTCAGAATTCACTTTTAAAACGCAAAATCACTTTATCCCGGGAGTCAACATCTAACACCTCAACACCAATTCCTTTATCAGATCACATTCCTCCTGCCTGCCTCTGCCTCCAAGCACCTGACATGGGGTGGGGGGTTCAGTTTCCCTCGGAGCCTGGGCATCCTCTTAGGCAGCTGACCCCTCCTAGTTCTCTCTGGGACACCCCATCCTTCTCAGGTCCACTTTATGGAAAGATAAAAGTTATCAGTAGTGAAATGTATACATCTTGGGTGTGTATTTTAGTAAGTTTCGATGACTACAAATACCCATGTACCCCACCCCCCTATCGAGATATAGAACACTTCCATCTCCCCAGAAGGTTTCCTCGTGCCCATTTCCGGGAAGCATCCCGACCACTTCGAAGGAATCCAGCGTTCTGACTCTTTTTCACCACAGTCGGTTTTACCTGTTCTAGAACTTTGTACAAGACGGACTCATTTCGGTTGGGCTTCTTTGACTCAGCATGATGTCTGTGAGATGCATCAGTGTTGCCTGGGACCCGGGTGCCTTCTGGCCCAACAGTTCACCAGCCGCCGTCTTCAGGTGCCAGCAGGGCCGGCTGGATGTTGGGCAGAGACGCTGCCACTAGTGCGGTGTGGTTCTTTGCCCACTGCCCTTTTCTGGGAGCTGGGAAGGCAGCCTGGCCCACACTGGGCTCACAAGCGATCTGCTCGCCTCAGCACCACAGATGGGCTAAAGACCAGAGATGTCCCTTGGAGTGGGCGAGGCTCGGGGGGGGTTCTGAACCACAGGAGCCCAGAGGGACTACTGCTGAGCCTCAGGGTCCAAGAGCACCTTGAGTACGTGCAGAAAATGGCCCAAGGATGTGCTAACACTCCCTCTCCCGAGAACCACAGCTTTCAGTGCCATGACGCCCAGTACCCGGGTCTCAGACATGTCCATCTCTCCTTTGTCACTGCAGGGGCCGCCTAACTGTCCCCTGCCTTTCTCCTACAGCCTGTCTCCACCCAGCAGCCTGGGTAAGCCCAGCATGTCCCTCCACTGCTCAAAGCCCCCAGCAGCTTCCTGTTCCCTCTGCATTAAGCCTTTAAAAGGGTCTACAAGATCCTCCATGGGGTCTGCATCCCCCCACCCCCCGCTCCCCTCATCCATTTCTGGCCACACTGGGTCCTGTCCTGCCCTTGAACACTAGCTGACAAGCCAGAGCCCTTGACTGGGCTTCTTGCACACTACCTCCCTTCTCCCCTAGTCTGTAGGTCCTGGGAGGACAGAGATGGCCTAGAGCTTAACACAGGGCCTGGCTATGCTCCCGAACATTCTGCGGAACCCCTGAGTGATGAAAAACTTCCCTCAGTTGCCCAAGGGGGTCTCTGACCCAGGAAGGTTAAGCAGCTCTAAGCAGGACCACAGCAGGCGGGTGGGTGCCAGGACAGGCAGAGCAGGTCTGGGATGAGCCCCCTCCAGACCCCCCCTCTACATACACAATCGCAGAGCCAGGGCGAGCCCTGAGCCAAGGGCGGGGAGCCTTGACCAGGCAGACCAGAGGAGGTGCAGTGGAGAAGGGGTCCTGAAGCAGCAAGCTGGGCCAAGCTTTCCTTCAGCAACCCCTGAGGCTCCCACAAGCACCTGTTGAAAGACTCCCTTGATTTCTGTGCTGCTTCGCTGTGCCCGTCCCTCGGGAGTGAGGAAGTGAGGGAAAGTGAGCGGCCAGGCCGGGCGCTCTGGGCTGGGAAGCTCACCAGAGTGAGGGCTCCAGGGGCCTGGCCTGGAGACAGAAAGGGGATCTTAGGGGCCACTTGGAACCCTCCCACCCTGAGGGTCAGGCCCAGGGGGACAAGGAGGAGAAGGAGAGGCGAAAGGTGGAGGGTCCAGGGCAGAGACCCCAGAGCAAGCAGTGAGGGAGGGTGGAGGCTCCTGAGGCCAGATCCAGAAGGGGCCTCCTGCTCCTGGCTCCTCACTCCCGGTTAAGTATTTACAGATCTGTTCCCATGGCAACCGAGGCTTCAAAGTTACTCTCACAATTCTGTTTTCTCAAATGTGTTTCTCTGGTTGATTGCACAGAGTTTTCTGGAAGCCAGCCAGGCCCAGTGAGTCGCATTTGCAGCCCTGCGCTTCCCTGCCTTTGACCCTCCCCTTCCAGATTCCATGTGGGCCTTCGAGGTTCTCCCACCACCCCTCCTAAGTACGCCCTACTGTGGCCCAGCCTCCCCCAGCTGCTGCCAGGCCGTCCCAGGGCCTGGGACTCAGAGCTCCCTTCCACCACCTGCAGCCTCCAGTTTTCGGGATCCTTTGCAAGCTCCCTAGTCACCAGGAATCACCAGGAATCCCTCCTCAGCTTCCCGGGCCCACAGGAAGACCTGAGCCCTGGGCTCCCTCTGCTTTCCTCCAGGTTCCTTGAAGGTGGGGCCTGGCCCCTCACCTCTGACCCTTAGCGTCAGGCCCAGGGCCTGGTCTCCCTGACCCCTGCTCTTGTTGGCGTGCACGGACTGCACCCTGCATCCCAGCACTGTCCCCGCCAGGCCCTGTCCTGTGCACTCCCCATTCATTTCCCAAGGCCCTTCTTTGGGTCAGGCCATAGCAAAGAGAGTCCCTGCCAGCAGGAGGCTCACCTTTCCGTTGGGGTAGGGGGAGGAAGATGAATAAGAAAAGATCAGGTAGGGGTCTATGCCTTGAATACAATAAAACCAGGTGGGGGACCTGGGCCACGTAGCTGGCACAGCAGGACAGACCTGGGTGGGAGAACGCAGGCCCTGAGACCTGAGGAGCAGCGCATATGGGGAGAAGCCCGCTGGCCAAGGGAACAGCGTCTGCAGCAGGGAGCAGGGATGTTTGTGGGAGGGACTGGCGGAGAGGGCAGACGCAGGTGGAGTCCTGGGAGCAGCAGGGCAGGGCAGGGCAGGGGCTTGGAGGAACTCGACTCTGAGAGAGAAGATGGGCAGCCTCTGGGGCATCTGTAGTGGAGAGAGCAGCTCCGATGGGGTCCCCGTGTGGAACAGGGATGGCAGGGACACAGGTGAAGACGGAAAGTAGGGGGCAGATGGAAAGAAGGAGGCTCAGAAAGGGCCAGGGCCAGGCCAGGATGAGGGGCCACTGCAGGAGCTCCCACAGCTCCGTGTCCCCACACACTTGCATCCCTGCCCGATTCTGCGTCTCTCCTCCACCAGACCTGCCGGCAAGGAATGGGGATGGGTGCCTTCCCCTGCCACTGTAGAAGCTCACTGAAGGCTGGGATATTCGGCCCCGCAACCAGGTCCACAGAGTTTCCAGAGGGCAGAGAGGGCAGCCGCCCACAGCCCCCAGGACTGGCTCCAGTCCCAGCAGTAAAGCATGCAGGTTGAGCGCTCCTGGAGACGCAAGCCGGGAGGACAAGTGTTCTCTGTCCCATTGCACCCGGGGCTCCTGCCAGGCCGCAGGTTGGACCAAATGGTCTCTCCCAACTCCGCCTTGCCTGAGCTGCACCTCCCCAGGTGGGGCTCTCCTGCTTCATGCTGCCCCTTCTCCCATTCCGTGAGCCCCCGGGAGCCCTTCTGGGGAGGTACTGGGAACCTAGCCCAGGCTGAGCCATCACTCTCAGTCAGGCACTGCTAGGAGAGAGAACGCGCTGACTCTGCTAATGGTTCACTGAGTGGCTGTATCTCTATTATAAATGATTTAAGTCATCGGCATTTAATTGATGTTATAAATATGATATTTATGACATGGTATGGAAAACGATGTGATCTCCCGTTACTATACATCACGGAGCATGTATGTCTCTCGGCACGGCACCCTTCCACCCTCCACCTTCTCCCTGCCCTGCTGTCCTTGCCACTGCTGTCCAGACTGCCCTCCTGCCCTGGGCCTGCCTGGGCAGCAGAGAAAGTGGGATTTTGATGGGGGGAAGAGGCCTGCCCTGATTCCCCCACCTGGGTCTGGCTCTGGGAGGGTCTGCAGGAAGATGTGTGGGCTGGGGCTCCTCTCTGATCTTCGGGGAACTTGTGACCTTTCTGAAGAGCAAACACACACACACACACACACACACACACACACACACACACACACGAAAAGGACTGTGCAGAGGGTAGGAGAGGTCAAGGACAGCCAGTGAAAGCAAGGGGGCCTTTCTAGGGGAGGGAGGCTTTGAGCTGGGTCTGTGGCTGGTCAGGATTTGGAGAACAAATGAAGAGAGATGGGGCTGAGGGGTGAGACTTCAGAGTCATGCCCATCTGGATTCCAAATCAATTGTTATTATTTTTGTGTGATCATGGACAAATAATTTAGTCTCTTTGAACCTCAAGTGCCTCAGTTTGTAAAATGGGGGTGTGTTCTTATCAGTACATGCAGAACCAACACCTCCTTCATTCTAGACAGCATACTTCTCTTAAGATGATCACAAGGTGAATCACATTAGATCTCTTCATGCTGGGGATTCCTGAATAGCTCCATGTCTACCCTATACTCATGATGAAGCAGATGGACAGCTGGGGCCGGATTGAGGAAAACTCTAAAAGTCAGTCGGAGAGAACAGGAAATAGGGAATGATTCTAGATTCTTCAGTTTGGGGAGCAAGTATCAATGCCAATCTGGTTTGAGGAATGCCAGTGTGGTGGAGGTATGTGAGGAGGTGGGAGGCAGAGGGGCCAGGCTAGGATGGTGGCTGGTGTCCTGTCCTACCCCAGGCTGCTATTTGCTCTGTCCCTGTGGCTCCTTGCTCTCTGCAGGAACCTTGTCACTTCACACTGGTCTCCTGACCCTCTGACCACATCCATCCTTCTCAGGACCCTGTCACGCAGCAAATGTTCCAAGAATCAAATTTGGCTCAAAATCCCCACAAGCCTCTTCTTCTGAGCCCTGGGAACCTCATTGCCTCTCCTTGCACATGCCCTGAGCTCCTTTGTATGAGATCAAGATGCTGTCATGCCTTAAGCCTCCATCAAGGACTTCTCAGCATCGTGGGATTCTAGTTTCCATGGCCCAGGGCAGGGGTCATTCAAAACTTTGGACATGGGGCACCTGGGTGGCTCAGTGGGTTAGAGCCTCTGCCTTCGGCTTGGGTCATGATCCTGGGGTCCTGGGATCGAGCCCCACATCGGGCTCTCTGCTCAGCAGGGAGCCTGCTTCTCCCTCTTTCTCTGCCTCTCTGCCTACTTGTGATCTCTGTCTGTCAAATAAATAAATAAAATCTTAAAAAAAAAACACAAAACTTTGGACTATCTAAAAACTCAGGTGATCCAAAGAATTGGACAATACCTACATCATTTTGGTTTTGCTTTGGAATATATGTTGACTTTCATAATAAACAAGTCGGATGCTATGGGAATTTGGGCCATTTAAAGAAAAGTCCCAAGAATACACTGGAGGAACTGTCTGATGGCCCTGGCTACTCCTTCCTGATGGAGATGGGTGGAGTGACCCTCTTAAGTCACCCAGCACTTTGGGGCCTCTTCCGCCCCTTGCTCTGCCCTCTTCTGCTGCTGGAAGTGGCTATAACCCCACTGGATGGGGGAGGGGAGCTCCTGTCAGTATCTATGGACTTGAGTCCCTCAAAACCCCCATGGAAGGTGCCAGAAGGTCTCCCACTGCCTCTATCCCCTCCGACTGTGGCAGGCAGGCCACCTAGGTGAGCACTCCCATCAGTAGTCTGGGACAAGCTCATGGCTGCTAGGAGCCCCCTTTTGACAGGGGGACAAGCGGTACAAAGGGCAGACAGCCACAAGATCCCCTATGAGGGAGGACACTGGACAGCGACAAGGTCGGAAGGTGTTGAGTGGGCATAGGACCCCCAGCCCAGCTTTCCAGGGGGAGATGAGGGGGAGGGAGGGGCATGACGAGTGAGGACATAAGCATGGGGACATTCCAGGAGGGAGGCACCAAGGTTTCCTAGGAGCTGTGGGGGTGGAGAATGGGTGAGATGTTGCAGTGTGTGGCGGGTGGGACCTGCCTGCATGAGCCTCAGGAGGGGGATGCATTCCCTTGCCAGTTTCGCTTCCTATGCATTTCCCTTCCAGATGACCGCTGTCACTGAGTGGTCAGAGCAGCAAGGGGCCCAGGCTGCCCTTGAGACAGGGCGACCCAGCCAGGTCAGAGCTAATAGGCAGGAAATGGAGGTGTGGGAGAGCAGAGTGGGGAGGGGTCTGCATCCTGCAGAAGCTGAGGGGGGAGGAGGACATGAGGGCACTCAGCAGGCAGGGGACTGAACATTGCATGACATGGTTCATCAGCCAGGAGAACAAGGAGAAGCAGGGCCAAGAGGGGAGCAGTTGCCCAGTGCTCTCAGAGTCTCCTCTGGCTCTTATCAGAGCAGCCTGGCTGGAGTGAGAGCTTGCAGGGGCTGGAGGCGCGGCAGGATGGGGCCAGAGCCCGAGCCCCACCCCCACCCCCCATGCTGAGGCTTTGAGGAAGGCAGGAGTGCTCTGGTCAAGCCTCGCTCTCCCACCACCCTTGCCCCGTGCAAGCTGTGGCCTGAGCCAGCTCTGGTTCTCTGAAGGTGGGGGAGGTGGGATTAGCATTTGAAATCCACTGGGAGGGCTCCTTCCTCCACTTCCTACTCCTCTCTCCCCCCAAAATGAAAACAGTCTTGAAATTGAAAAATGGTGCTCAGTGAAGGGTTTAAAGACATTTTGAATTTAAAATATATTTTAAAGGTCATTTTCAGCAGTAATTATGTTATAATGGTGGGGCTCTTAGCAAGGCGGAGTCCCACAGTAATAGTCCGGCCAAATGGGAAGTGGTGTGAGGCTCCATGTCCTAGAAGCCGTAGAGGGGGGTTGGTGGGGGGAAGAGGCATGGCACATCCTCCCTTCAGAGCCAGTGTCAGGGTTACTGCTGGGTCCCCAGGAAAAAGGGACGACACAGTTGAATTTGGCCCTGGCACAGAAGGGTCCTCCAAGACTGGAGTACCACATCCGGGCATTTTCAGGTTCACAGGGACCCTCCCCTGAGGCAGAGATCGGCTGGTCTGTCCTCCTGCCTGGTGGGACATCCTACCTTCCTGCTTCCCACCCCTGCCCCTTAGCCCCTTACAAAGTTGCATCCTTTCCTTCCCCTTTCAAACACTCACTCTGGGGTCCTCCTAGTGGTAGGCTCTCCAGCCCCTGCTGGGGTCAGCTCCCTTGGGGGAGGCTCAGGAGAAGGTTCCCCTGGCCCAGAACCCCTTCAGGTGACTGCAGGCTGCCTGCCAGGCATGGACCCACTGCTTCCTGGGCTTGCAAGGAGCTAGCCTCTTAGTACTTCTTGACCATGACTGTGGTCTACATTTTTGGGGAACAGATTGAGTACTTCTTTAAACCTCAGTGTTTTCCATCCTATATCCCCAGTGAACAAACCCACCCACCCCTTGACCCACTTTTCTCCCTTTCTGCAAGTGCACCCATTCTTTGCAGGAAGTGTCACCCACACAGATGAACCAGCTTGTTGAAGTAACGCACAGTGTGAGCACCTACTGTTAATCATTCTAGAAGGGCTGGCTGTGGGTTAGATACTGGCTATGACCCAGGGGGTTCCAATAGAAGGCAGACTAACAGGCTGTGGAGAGAAAAAAGTAGGACAGAAGATAGTGGCGAAAAGGTGTGTCTGGGCACATAGAAAGAGCCAGATCTGGGGATTGGAGGTAATCTGGGAGGGCCTCAAGCAGGTGGTGTGTGGAGCATGAGCACAAACCAACAAAAGAATGAGGAACAAGGAACAGGTGAATAAAGGAATAAACTGAGGCCTGGGTCTCTCCCAGGCTGGGAGCACTGCCAGCCCAACCAGGAAGAGTGAGTTTATTCCTCTGGCTTCGGATGGGTCCCCACAGGCAGCAGAGCTCTGGCCATGGGATCAGAGGTACAGAAACAGGGTCTCTGGACAGTGTCCTCTGTGCACTGCCCGATTTCAGCCTTTCTGCCCCTGTGGGTTTCCTTTGGGGGATGCTGGGGGTGGAGCTGGGAGGGGAAAGGGGCAACCAGCCCGGCCATGGTCCTCTCTTTTGCAGGCTTCGACATGGACAGCGGGATGGGTGGGCACCCGTGTATGCTTAGAAGGGTGGACACAGCTGGGTTGAACCCTGGTGGCGTGCAGGTGGGGCAGGTGGTCCCCAGTTCCTGGGTGCGACCCAGCGCAGAGTGGGGAGGGGTTGGCAGGTTTGTAGCCAGGGACTGGAGCCCTGGAGGGGGCCAAAGGATGGAGGGAAGAAGGAGGCGGGGAAGAGGCAAAATATAAAAATATCTGGGAGAAGCGCAGCACGGGGCTACAGTGTTATTGAACTAAAGCATCTTATAAAACTCAAGCCATTAATAACAGGCTGCTGCCACGTCGGGGTAATTTATTCAAATTGCAGGTCCGGGATGGAGAAGCAGATGTTTCAGAGCTGTTGGTGTCACAGAATGAGTTCCAAGGGGGAGGCGGCGCCATGTTCTTGGAGGGGCGGGGAGAGGAACCTCGCAGAGCTTAGCTAAAGTCCCTGCACTCCAGAAGGAGGTGGAAACCTCACCTTGGGCTGCCCCAAGGGAGGAGGAGCGTGGGCAGGGTGGAGAACAGCTGATTTAGTTCAACAAGTGCCAGGATGGAATACCAGAAGGTGAGGACAGGCAGGCAGGGCCCCCCTCCTAGAAAGTCGCTGCTCCCATGCTATCCAGTTGAAAGGCCCCTTCCTCTCAAAGTCTTACATGGTTTTTCCAGACCCACAGCATGGTGCTTGGAATCAGAAGGGCCTGAGTTCCTTTCCAAATGCACCACCCCCATCAGCTGGTGACCTCAGCAAGTTCAGCTCTGGGTCTCAGTGCCTCATCTATATAATGGAGTAATAATACCTAAGTCATGGAGCGGGGAGAAGAAGAAACCCGCAACCCAGCACCCAGGCCTGGCTGGGCAGGGGGCAGTGGAGGCCACCTGGTTTCCTGTACCTCCTTCTGGCCTGCACTTGTGTTGAACTTGGTGCTTTGATTCAAGGTCTTTTCCTGCCTCCTAATGGCTCCATTGGTTTCACTCAGTCCCAGCCAGACTGTGTGCCACCTACGGCCGAAGATCGTGCTGGCATACTCGTGGCATATGGGGTGTGGCATGCACACAAGGCTTGCTCGGCGTAGGATGCCTGTGGCCTTCTTCTCTGCTGGGGAAGGGCCAGCAAAGCTTGCACAGGTCTCTCTTCGGATTCCTGATACCTCAGCACAGTCCCCTGGGTCTTGGCCAAACCTGGGTTGGGTCCTAGAGGGGTGTCGGGACCTTGAAATCTGGCCACAGTTTCTGGTACAAAGACCAGGAAAGTCAGTTGGCCCCTGGGATCCTACCAAGATCTCAGGAAGCGGAACCTCTACCGATGAGAATTGGCCCTCCCACCCGATTTTACCTTTTTGGCAAAGCAAACATTTCCCCTGTGGAGCTGTTTCTGGTTTTAATTCACTCCCCTCCTGGGGGTGTCTAATGCTGGGGAGGGGTACTGCTCAGCTGATGTCTTCATGCTGTGAATCCGAATCCCCACTGGGGCAGGAAACACGGAGGGGTCCTATAAATTCTAGGTGCCCTGACTCACTATTTAAAATGGATGAAAAGATGTTTTCTTCTCCTTTCTCTGTGTTGCAGATGTGGTTGCCGGTTTATGGAGGGGGTGTGAAGTGGGGCTCAGCCCAGTTGAGGGATGTTCCCAAATGGCCCCTTGGGTGTCCAGCCATTCCCAAATGGCCCCTTGGTTGTCCATGCCCATCACCGACAGAAGGCCTTTGGCGGCCCCTGATGGCAGGTTGTAGTGAGCAGCGGGTGGGTATAAGGGTGACACTCGGGAAATGTCCCAGTTGGAGGCCGGCAAGTCTCTTCTCACAGACCCAGCCCTGATGGCGCCACCATAAGGTGATGAGAGGAGAATGAGGAGGCCCTTCAGTCCCCCACACAGCCCTGACCTGGAATGGCACTCCTGGAATGATATTCTGTTAGGGAAAGGCTGCTGAAGAAAATCTACCCTTGGCAGGCCAGCATTACCCAGGGCTCAGGGGCCAGGCAGAGGGGCCACCTCGGCCTTCTCTGTCACCTGGCCTGGTGACCATCGCGGACATGGTGGGGGGACTGGCTGTCAGAAGCATGGGGGCCAAGCTGTGAGGGCCCCCAGCACCCTCACCCAGGAGAGGCGTGGGGAAGTGGAAGGGCTAGGTTTGCAGGAGAGGGCTGGCTCCCCGCACTTTCCCCCAAACTGCTCCCTACCCACCTGGCTGGGAGGTCAGGGTAGCTGCTGGCCCCATGCCTTTGCTCCCTACAAATGAGACCTGCTCATAGCTCAAGGTTCATTTCAAATGAAGGAGAAAGCACAGCCCCACACTCGCAGGGCAATCAGCGCACTCCGTGATGAATGGAGCCTGTGTCACTCAGTGAAAATGAATATTTCTTTGCGATAATGGCCAGATGGTAGCAACTCTCCGATCCAAATTAAAACATGCATGATAAATGCCAGGAAAACAGAGGAAGACAAAACCCCAACCTGGAGTGAATTCTCTCTATAAATCTTCCCCCTACGCCCCCTCCCCCACCACCACAGCGGCCCTGCTAATAGCCATTAAATTATTAAGATGCGCTGCAAGGAGAATGCCAATGTCAGTGGTACCCGCCCCACTGCCCACCTCCGCCCCCTGCCTGTGGGCCTGACTCTGGAGGGGCTGGGGGCTGGGGAGACCCAAGAGGGGGCTGCTTTCAGGCCAGCAGAGAGGCAGAGTGGTGGAGAAGGCTCCTCTTAAGAGACAGGAGCGTGAGCCTGGCCGTGTGGTGCCAGCATCCAGGGCTGCCTGCTGGGGTCCAGCCAGGCTCTGTGGCAGGCCAGACACACCTGCCCCTGAGGAGGACACCCTCTCCATGGAGCAACGGGAAACTAACAACCACTGCCTGACCCTATGGCTGAGGTAGAGGCCAGGAAAGGGGGTTCTGAGCGGGGAAGACCAGGAGGTAACAGTGGCAGGAAGTATGCCAGTGGGGTGGACCCAGATGGGGGCTCTGACCACACGGAACTGGGCAGCTGAGAAGGGTCAGAGAGGACCACCCAAGGGCAGGCTTGTGACTGAAAGTGGACATGTACTTGGGGGTCTAAGGGTATCAGGTATTGGGTGGAGGGGTGGGGGCGGGGGATGGGTGGGTGGGTGTGTGCCGCTTGGGGCTTGTATTTCACCGTGAACTTACACTCTGAGTCCCATTGCTCCCTGCCACTTCCCTCACCACTAGCACCAGTATCCATCTCTCCCTGGTCTCCCTGACACCCTGCCCGGTCTTCCCTGTGGGCAGCCAGCCTTCCCAGGTCCAGCCCATCAATCGCTAACCTCTTCCAGAGTCTCCAGGATTCCCCATTATCTTCCAGAAAACTCCCAATTCTTTAGCTGGGCATTCCTGAGAACCCTCTCCTCTGGCCAGCTGGTTTTTCTTGGACAGGCTCTATGTCATGGGGCCTGCATTCCTTTTGTCTCACCGGCTTTTCAGCCTTTTTCAGCCTAATCCCATCCAACAGGGAGCCTCCTCCAGAAAGCCTTCCCTGACTGCTCTCTCCTCTGCCAGCTAAGGTTTGCTGTCTCCACTGCTCGTCTGGTGCCCATGAGGCCACAAACAGGTCTCCCTGTCTGTGTGGTCTGGGGCAAGACGCCCACTTCCCCTCTCCGAGCCTTCATTTCCCCCTCCATAAAGTGGGGGTGCTGCTCAGCTGACCTTGTGGGGCTGAGGCAGGGTTCAAGGTACTCTCACTGGAGGCTCTAGCTGACGGGCTCTATCTCCCTTCCAGAGCCTTAGCACGGTTTTCCCAGCAGCTGCTGCAGACATGGCCTGGTTCCCACATGTGTTATGCTGGGCTGGTTGTGGAGAGAGCAGAACATGTTTAATCTGGAAAACCAGGCAGAAGCACCGCACTAGAGAAACACCCTGGAGCAGGCCTGGTGAACTTGGACCACAGGGTGACAAGAGACAGGATCCCGTCTGCTCTGACTCAGACACTGTACAGCAGCGTAGGAGTGCGTACCCTGAAATGTGAGCGGCAGTGAGACCCACAGTGCACCAAGTCCGAGTCTTCCAGAAAGTGGACCCTCTTCTCCAGCCAAACCAGTTCTTCTACCTTATTTTTAAGCTCTGTTTTTATTTTCATTTTTTTAAAGTAATCTTTACACCCAACGTGGGGCTTGAACCCAAGATCTGGAGGTCAAGATTTGCACGCTCTACTGTCTGAGCCAGCCAGAACCCCCTAGTTGTTCTATATTATTTTTCAAAGATCTCAGATGCCATATATTTGCCTTGCTTGTCTCTGTTTTCATGTCTTTGCTTGTGACACTTTAGCCCAGATGCTACTACCTCTTGGTAAACCTGTCATTCCAATAATCACCTCCTCCAGGAAGTCTTCCTTGTTCTGCCCTTGTCATGTAATTCCCATGCCCAATGCAGCTCAGGCCCTAGGCAGTATGATTTTTATTTGCACTTTGCTGATCACACCTGTCGGAGGTCCTTACCCCTGTCACCTCCTCTCATGTCCCGTGGACTGGACTCTAAGATTAAAATAACTGCTGAATAACAACAGAAGTTGTCATCATGGAAGAGTCCCAGGTTTGCCAACCATGTCTCACCTAATGGCAGCTCCAAGGGGATCTCATTGTCACCTCTGCAATAGGAGGTGGTGAGGCACCCCTGTAAGAAGGGCAGGGAATGTGGAGTCAGGGTCCCTGGGTGTGGTGTCCAGGACTGTCCTGCTGGTCCTCCCCTCTGGCTGGTGGCCCCCAGCTGCCAGGCCCCCAGCTACAGGACATCACTCCCTGTTCCTGAGCTGTAGATGGCTTCCCTGGGCCTAACTGCCTCCATTTAAATCTCCTTGAAATCCCTGCTCCCATATCTTGCCCTCCCCTCTTTCTGGCCTCTTGGGGTCTTCCAAACTTGCCTTGGCTCAGATTATTTGCCCCCCTGGAAGATCTGCCCTTCCCTGCTCAAATCCCCTCAAAGCTGAGGGCCAGGCAGTCCTTACAGGTTCTGATCTCCGATCCCGAGCTGTCTCTCTGGGCGCCCTGGCCCCAGGCTCCCCACGCCCAGGTTGTTATCAGGCTGTTTGAGTGCGAGTGCCAGAGGCTGCGAAGGCCCTGGGTCCATCTCTCCCGTGCCGGGGCTCATTCAGTGCCATGCTGAGGACCATCAGGCCAGGAAAGACGGAGTGTGACATTCTCTCTCTCTCTCTCTCTCTCCCTTTCCCTCTCATCTTGCCCGATCTTCCTCCTGAACACCCACGCAGTGCCTGCAACAGGAAGCCATGGGAGAGGCCGCGAGGGTGGGAGACAGAGGCCCCTGGTCCGTGGCCTCTCCCTGTCATCCCGATTTCTATCATCAGCCCCTTCAGCCTGGGCACACACGCAGCAGCTTTTAAATATCATCCCGGAGCCCATTTGCAATGATTAATACCCCATTTCCTCTGAAACAATCCTTTGCTAAATTAGCCGGGGCCAGAGGGAATTTGGCGAGGAGCCGTGAGTCTCAACTTAACTTGCCGAATGGATTAAAAAAAAACCCTCAAAAACAAAATGCAGATCAATCAACACCCCTTCCCCCAGCTGAAAGCCTAAAGTCCATTTAAACTCAGCAGGTTTGCAGTTAATTATGATTTCACACCCACGGCAGGCGTATTTATAATGTGTGCCTGTCCCACCGGAGCCTCTGTGGGGCCCTCGCGAGGGGCCCTTCCCACCAGCCACCTCCTTCCCCAACCACGGAGACCTTCACCAAGCTGCTGTTTCGGTTCAGTTGTGTGAACTAGAGAGGCTTCCCGGATTTTTAAAAAATGTCTTCTTTTTAAAGGGTCTTCGGGGAAAAAAGGAGACCAAGATTTTTAAGGGACAGGGATTATGGAGCATAAAACCCCGGGGCAGAGGGGCCTTGGAGCATCATCTAGGGAACCTAATAGTTGGAAACATTTAAGCAAAAGTAGGAGGGATTGTGGTCAGACACACGGCAGAACTTCCTGCCCATGAAAGAAGCCATGCCCCAGGCAGGCCACTTGGCCTGGAGTGGACGTGTCTCAACCTTTAGACCTCCCCAAAGGCAAATCACAGGGTCCAGCAGGGTGACAGTGACCCCTGCCCCAGGCTGCTCCCTGAGCACTGCGACTGAGACCTGCTGTCTTATGTCTGACTCAAACTTCCTGAGCTAAAAGCCGTAACGCCTTTTCTTCTATATCAGTCCAAAATAAATCAAGGATTCATGTACATGAATGATCAGCCAGGACATTGGCTTTGGGGCTGCTATTCAAGGGAAAACATTACAATCAATGGCTTGGGAAATTCTGGTGGGGCTAGGACAGGGTAGGCTGACAAAACAGGATTTCCAGGCTCTGAAGGAGGCCGAGATGGAGGCCAAGTTGCTTTTCTTCTGGATAGTTTTTAAAAACAGGAGGGGTGGGATGAGAGGCTGACTCACGGGGGAGGGTGGGCGGACGGCTCGGGGGGGCCTCTTCAGGCTTCGGAGTTCCATGCCTTGGCCAACAATGCAGTTAGCCATCCTCCAGCCGAAGGTTCACCATGGCCCCTTGCCCATCCCTGGGCCCAGACATGGCTGTGGGAATGTCTCGGTCCCCAGGAGCTACAGATACCGGGGTTTGAGGGTCTGCTGAGGGAGATAGATAAGGAAGTGTGCTTCCCCAACACATATACATTCACACATAGCCACAACGAAGTACACATGCTGCCCAGCTTCTGGGGGCTTCTATGGGGACACAGAGAGTATAGGGGCTGGTGAGGGCAGATAATCTGCTCTGTGGTCCAGCTTTGGGGTCTCAGTCACTAGACCCCTTCTCAGCCCAGGATCTCATCCTCTGGGCTGGGCTGGGGTTAGCTTTGCTCCTTCTTGGGTCTCTCAGGCAGGGCACAAACCAGGATCCCCAAAGTTGAGGCAGGATGTGCTGGCCCCAGGGGGAAGCTCCTGATGTCCCAAAGGGGAGAGATGGGGACAGAAGGGGAGGGGCTCAGGCTGTAGGACACAACCACACCACTGAGGCTATTCTTTGGACTGAGTCTCTGCCCACCCCACCCCCAGGGGAGCATCACCCGGGAGGTCTCGGGCAGGGAGTGCACACTGGTCTACATTTTCTCACCCTTCCCCCACCCCCTACTGCACTGCATGGGGTGGGGGGCTCTGTCCAGAGTGATAGGTTTCCTTTTTTAAACCTTGTTTCCCTCGGTCTTGGTATAATTTCAGATTAATCTTCAATTCGCTGTGTACCGCCCCCCCCACCCTTAGCTTCACTTTCCTTTGTACCCTGACCCACCTGGGCCAAGGGTTCCTAACAGAATCCGGAGGGATTTCTGTCTACCCAGAAGCTTTTGTCAGTGAGACATTTGTTGCCATCTAAGAAAGTGGAAACTCCTATTGAATTTTCCTACGGTGGGACCAGCCTGCACATCTATTTCCTCTACACGCTAGCTAATTGCCAACTCAGAGTATGGGACTAAATAGCTAGAAAAGTCTGAAAGGGGCGTACCCAACCTGGGGAGGTCAAAAGAGTGGCCACGGGTCTCCTGGGGCCCCAGGACCTGGCTGTAGCAGGGAGCTGCCCACGCCCCGCCGCTGGGTGGCCCGGGCCTCTCCTAGCATGTTCGCTGCCTATGTCTGTTTAGAAAGAAAATAATGCTCGGAGGGGAAATGAGGAACTTAATAGGATTTTAAAAGCCGCAGGAACCGATGGGGCTACAGATGGTGGAGGGGCTGGGAGGACGGAGTCAGCCATGGTTTTATGGTGGGGAACTTGGCCTCGGGGAGGGCCTCAGAGACGCGGTCACATGCATTGTGTCCAACCTCATTAGCCAGCCCGGCGGGACTCCACTGCCACATGAGTGTGGGCCACGGTGATGGGGGACAGCAGCCCTGACGATGCCCGTAAATGAATGCAGGAGCCAGGAAGGGCTGGAGGATAGCCGCCTGGCTAACTGACCTGCCCGCGCCTGCCTCAGGGACCCAGTACACAGGCGGTGGCTCTCAGGCTGTCGCACCTGCCGCCAGCCTTCCCGTGCCTTCCCGGCCCTGCCCAGCTTCTCTCTGCAAACCTGCCCCACCATTGCTGATACAACCCTGTCCCCAGCCCAGCAGACTGACTGAGCCAGGAGGGAGAGACGGAGCTGGGGGAGAGAGGCAGACAGGGTCTCCCGGTTCTGGAGAAGGAGGACAGGAATGGAAACTGCTGTGGGGTCCTTCAACCCAGGTAATTCTGAAGGACTTGGTGGGCGCAGGGAGACATAAAAGAAGCTCCTTCTCCCTCTAGAAGCTTCCCTAGGGGGTAACTTACTGCAACGACTCCGCCAGGGTCCCCTTCATGGCTGGAGCTCAAGGCCACCTCCCCCCATATGTCTCCAAGCCTTCCCCAGGCCCTTAGCCAGTAGCGGAACAACAGGACTTTGTAAAAGGGAGCTCGGCCCTCCTGCCCGTGTCCACCCTCCTCTATTACCTGGCCTCTGGCTGACTCGAGCCTTGGATTCAGTGACAGCTGCTCCTTTGGCCCCTCTCCTCTGGGCCTCCTCAGGCCTCCCTGAATGGGCCAGGGAGGGGACTCAGTGGTTCCTCTCTCAGGCGAGGCCTCACATACTCCAGCTAAGCCAGTCCTCTGGAGCGTGTGTGTGTGTGTGTGTGTGTGTGTGTGTGTGGCTTCCCTGCAGCCATGGCACCCAGTTCAGATGCTGACCATGAACCAGCTCATGGGGCGGGACACACCTGCCTAGTGCAGGTGAAGGAACACAGTGCCTCCCCTATAGGGAGGGTCCCTGCCTCTGAGATGGCCAGAACAGGTTGGGTGCCCTCCCCAGGCTCCTTTCTGTCCCCAGCCTGCCTCATCCTTCTGGTTAATGAATTGGCTTGCTCATCTGATGGTGGCTCAGTTTAAATTTAACTTGCTCCAGTGAGCTCTGTGGGGTGAACTGACTCTCCTTGCGGAGAGAGGGCGCCTTCCCTGCCTGACTGGAGCTCTGCTCTCCGGGGTGGCTGCAGGGGCCCGCTCCTCTCTGCCTGCACAGGGACATCACAGCCGTGATGCCCTCTCTCTGCCTGGTCCCCCCACCAGGATCCGCAGCTCTTGCTCCTGATGGGAGACAAGCCCAACCCCTCGGCCTTGTGTTCAGGGCCCCATTTTCACTTTGTGTCCTCCCTGTTTCCGGCCAAGTCTACACCTCTTGGTCCAGTTCCCTCCAGGAATCCCTCCCCCCCTGCTCCAGGCCACAGTGAGCTCTCTTCTTTGACCACCCCCCCCCAGCTGTGGGGTCTCCTGTCTCATGGGCTGGTCCCTATTCAGCCTCGCCCCGCCCCCCCTCACCTGAGACCCTGCTCATCTCCCCTCAGATGCCTTCCATACCCTTCTCTGTTCCCATTTCTTTCACCTTTTTAAATGTTCACCTCTTTCCCATCCTCTTCCCACCAGAAGAAGTATGTAATGGATATTAAATTATTTTAAACTGACTTTGTTTCTTTCTTTGTTTTTTTCTTTCTTTTTCTAAATAGCTCGGTGATAGTGCTGACTCAGGATCATCTCACTGTTTAATATTGAATACGCAATTAATAGATAGATGTTTAGGTTTGGCTCTTTTCCCCCCCTTTCTACTGCAGGAAGAGTAAAAGAGCTGATTAATCTGGTTTGGGGCAAGTGTCAGCGGCAGGAGATATATGGGAGAAAGGAGATGAGGTTAGCAACTTGGAGTCAGAAAGCTATTGCCTCCAAGGCAAGTGAAGGAGAAGAGGGTTTGCATTTGAGCTCAGTGTGGCCTCGCTGGGCACCCCACCCCGGGCCTGGCCCGGAGAAAACCGGCTGAACTCTGAGCTATGGGCTCTGTACCCCAGGGGTCCCCTGTTCCCCCACAGGGTGCCCCCCATGGGGCCTTTTTCATGCCACCCTGACTTCTTTTCCAGGTGTGGAAACTCCCCCCCTTCAAGGCCAGCTCAGGTGCCCAGGTATCTGGCTGCCCCCATTTCAGGGGCCCCTTCTCTGGGACTGCAAGTGCCGCTTACTGTTCGGGCTCCCTCCTGTGCACCAGAGATCCACACCCCCTGCCAGGGACACGGGCTCTTCCCTGCATCCTGACTCTGCTACCTGAACGGGGTGCGGCAGGTGAGTCACTGCATGATGGGGTGACCTCGGGGCCTAGGGTCTGCTGGGCCTGCCTCCCAGGGACCGAGGAGAAGTCCTGCATGAGGCGGGACAGTACTCCCCACCAGGGCAAGGATACCTAGAACTGGGTACTTGACAAGTCTCTGGGTGTACAGCAAACCGAAGTCACTGGACAGCCAGGAACCGGGAAGGAGCAAACGGCATGAACCAGGTGGGTATCGCCTGCCTAGGCCCTTTTCACCTTAGCCATTTTTGCCCCTCAACCGACCCACCTCCTCCTGTAGGGTCCTCAGGATGGGAAGCTCTGAGAAGGCCAGAGGGAGGTGTGTCAGTTCCCCGGGGTCATGGGGACCCAGATTCCAGCTGGGCTCGGGGAGTGGGGTGTGAGATTTGAAGCCCAAGTCAGGAAGGTCCTAGACATAGAGGCCCCGTGCCCAGGTCAGGGTCTTGCTAGGACCCAGAGGGCAGCAGCCTGAGCTGGAGGGACCCCAGGTCTCGGGGGCAGGCAGGCCACCTGTGGCCACACTACAGTTTTCTCTGGGAAAGGACCTTGATTCTGAATTTCCAAGTAGCTTTTGCCAATTTTACTTTTGGCTCTTAATTTCCTAGAACAGTTTTTGCAGGGAGGGCAGAGAGGGGAGAGGGAAATTGCTCAGTGCCTGTCTAAGCAGAGATGGGAGTGACCAGTCCAGACCAGAGCCTGGGGTAGAGGTGCTTGGGGAAGGGAGTCAGGAGCCGGAGCCAGTGTAGCCTCTGTGTGCCGTGGTGACTGGGCTGTCGCTGGTTGAGGGCCCAGAGCTTCCTCGGGGGGTGGGGCTCTGAGCTTGTGGGGTGTGGCTGTGCCCTCCCACTATGTCCCCTTCCAGACATCTCCCTGTCTGCCTGGATCTGTCTCTAGGATCTTGACCTCAGCGGTCCCAAGTCCCCACCGCGGCCCTTCTCAGATCTGCCGGCTCTGGCCTGAACCTTCCCAGGTCTCACCCCCTCTCCCCCAGCCTAGCACCCTTTCAACTGCTCATGCTCCATCAGAAGGGGGTTTCTTTGGTGATATGGAGGTGGGCACACCCTTTGGGGGTTCCTAAAGGAGGCATTAGAGTGCCCCATGACATGATAGTTGTTCACTTACAGGAAGGAAGGAACCTCAGCATCTGACAGACCCCAATCACCTCCTTGTTTCCTTTTGCTCTCCCCTCACACCGGTCACCCAGAGCTCCAAAGTCCCATCCCAGCACCCAGCCATGAGTTCCCAGGGCGGGAGGCGAGGGCAGGGAGTCGCTGCATCGATGCATCAGGGATGGGGGGAGGGTTGGGTCCAGGGAGGGGGGCAGAGACAAGTGAGCCCTCACGTGAAGGGGGCTGGCGCAGGCAGCTACTACCTCCTCGGCTCTCGCTGTCCGCTGGCTTCACCTGGATCGGCCGGTTCATCTGCAACAGAGCACAGGGGATGTTGTCAGAGCAGGCCTGGAATGAGGGGGCAGACACCCACACCCAAAGACACACAGGTGTTCACAGGGACCGAGGCACACGGATTGCACCTGCCCACCCGCACACCCATGCAACCACGGGCCCGTGCAGGTGCACCAACCCCCATCCCCTCCCCTCGACTATGCAGTCCCCAGGGCCCCCAGGAGGGCCTCTCTGGATCATGGACTCTGAGGTGTCCCCCACCCCGCCTTGGAGCCGCTCTCATTAGTCTGCGACGTTAGAATCTGAGGTGTCCCCACAGCGCATCTCTGGCCAGCCCGGGTTCACCGGAAACAGCTGGCCTTGCCAAAAAGAGCTGGTCTCTAGACACCCCATGCCGTCTCGCAGATGTGAGCTGTGGGTCCTAGGGTGCCCTCATGAGGCTCTGCCCCCCCGACCACAGCTAGCTCTGTCCCCTTGGGGGTGTGTGCAGTGGGCACAGCTCCTCGTCTCCCATGGTATCTAGGGAACTGGAGGACACCAGGACGCCGCCTGACCCCCGTGAGTCCGGGAGGCCCGGCTCTCTCTCTCTCCCTCCGGGACCCACGTCAGTGCCTCGATCAGGCCACTAGGGGTCTCTGAACTCCAAGCATCGCGGCTCCGCTCAGCGCCGGTCGGAATCCTCCCTGCTGCCGGAGGCAGCGGGTGGGCTCGCCGGCCCTGAGGCCTTAGGATATTCCAGACAATAAAAACGGAAGGAATCATGCAAATGGAACCCTATGTTATGTCTTTTCCCGTGCTTTCGCCTGTCCAGCACCTTCTTAGCCCTCACTGCATTTTCATTTCTCACACAAACACACCCTGACAGGGAGACCGGGCAGGGACTGGCACCCCCATTTCATAGATGGAGACGCTGAGGCAGAGCCACCCCGCGACCAGACGAGCCAGGACGCCGAGTCAGCCAGGGCTGTCTCTAGGCTCCCGGGCAGCACCAGGTGACTCTGCTGCCTGTTCCCCGCGTGTGCCGAGGCTGGACCAGCCAGTGACAAGCATCCCCGGGCCTTCTGGTCTAGGATTCGAAGTGAGTTGTGGCTGCGTCAAGACACGTGGGTGGGGCAGTGTGGGTGCCCGTGACTCAGCAAGGTGAGGACAAGGCCAGGGGAAGGGCAGAGCCACAACGAGGAAGGACAGAGAGGCGGGAGGCAGGGCACAGAGCAGAGGACATGAGACACAGGTGGCCTGTGCAGGGGCAAGACAGGACTCTGGGGGCCAGCCCACCGAGATGGGGTCAGACTGGCACCATTTGCCACGGGACTTGGCACGCCTTACGGAGTTGAGGGGGAGAAAGCTACTTTGTACGTAAGCTCCGCCAGAGAGGAGACTGTGGTGTTACAGAAAAGCTCCAATCACAGGGAGCAGGAAGAGGGACATAAAGAAGTTCCTGGCTTCGTTTAGGGGGTCCTGGACTCCCTGCTCCATACACAGCCTCCTCTGCAGTTCTTGAGCAAAGGGCGCAGAAGGCCGAGCAGGCTTCTGGCTCTGGGGGAAGGGCTCCAGGAGGGAGCCAGGGCCCTCCTGGTTCCCCATCCAGTGCCTTTTGGGACTCAGTATCCAACCCTTTTCTAGAATGTCCTTTCTTTCTGGAACACCCCGAAATTAAACAAGGTAAATTAAACAGGGCCAGTGGACTCTGCCTGGGCATTAAGACTTCTACCTCAGGGGCACCCCATTCCCAGGCAGCCAGCCTGTCTCACTACGTGGGCATTCGAGAATACTCTGTCCCAGGCTCATGGACCTAGGGCAAATTTCCAGCCCTTCCAGCCCCCAGTCCCACCCCAACCCTCCCTGACCTCCTCCATGACTCAGTGGTAGGTTCTGATTTCTGGGCTTCCTGGCAACAGCCCCTTCCTGGTTCAGGGGCTCATCTGGCTTCCCGCCCTCCCCCAGCCATGGGCTAGGCACCCACGAGGTGTTCCACACAGATGGGTTGACTGGAGCTGAGCTGGTTCCCAGGGACCTGTGGCTTCTGGGGTCATTTTTCATGTTTTATTATGATCTAGGGATGGTCAGCAACCAGACAGCCTTCTCAGGGCTGTCGAAGAGGTGCCAGTCTTGATGGAGAGATAAAATACGGCCCGGTGCTTTCTTAATTCTCAGCAGAAATAAAGTGTCAGGCTCCTCGGGGAAGATTTCTCAGCTGGAGCAGGTTCTGTACAGATGCCTGGGGTCTGGAGGGAGATCTCCCTCGGCCAGTGTCTCCTGTCCCTGTTCCAGACTCCAGCCCTGTCCAGCCTCACCAAGGCCTGGTTCTGCCCTGAGGAGGGGGAGTGGACAGCATGAGCCTGTCCTGAGGAGAGGAGGCTGTGCCCCGCGGCAGAGATGGCAGTGAGGAAGGGAACAGCAAGAGGTGATGGGTAGGATGGAGGAGGGGCACTGCCACCTTGTCCTCCTTCTAACTTTGCCCCCTCAGACCCTGGCCTCTCGGAGCCGCTGGCTACATGGTCCCAGGCTGTCCCTTACAGGTGAATAGCATGCTTCAAGGACACTGGAGCCTGCTCCTTGAGGCCTTTTCTCTCCCATGTCTGTTGCTCCTCTCTCCAGGCATCCCCCCTCGGTCTTTGTATTATCTTTCCAGGAGGGCCAGGGGCTGGGAGCTGGTGGGACCTGGGCTGGCGTGCAGATGCCCCCCTTGCTGATTCTCTTTCTGAGGTATCGTCTGTGTCCCTCCGTGGCCTTCCACCTGGGTTGTGCCTTTGCATGCCTGCAGCAGGGAGTGGGAGGGCAGGGAGGGGGTGGCAATTCAGGGCTGCCCCCCTGGGTCAGGAACAGCTCCCTGAAGTCTTCTGGGATCAGTCCTTCAGAGACATCACCAACTCTTTTACTGTGTTTCTGCTTCCAGCTTGGGGTCCTCTCACGGGGAGTGAGTGGTTGTAGCCCAGGTTTTGGGGTCCTTCCTGTCGCTATTGCAGCAGAGGGCTGGTGGTGGCTTCTTCTGCCGGTTCTGCCTCCCCTCCCCCTCCCCATCTCTGCCACTTTTTGCATCAACACATATCCATGCATTAAACAAGACATTCCATTAATTTCTTCATCATCATAACTTAAGCTGGGACATACCCTTTAAATATTCATTCAGCTATGAAAACTGGGCATTAAAATTTTAATAATGTCAAGCTCATTTGAACCAGGCTCCTTGGGGACGATTACGATACAATTAGAATAAATACGATGATTGAGCCGGTCCAAAGCCTTCACCTGTCTGTCCAACGTGGCTTCTTGCAGAGAGAGAGGTCTGTGGCCAGTGAGCAGGCAGACAGATTGACAGACAGGCCAGCCTGGCTCTTTCTTGACTCCCCCTCCCCTTCCCATATGCCCTCCTCTGCATGTGGGTTCTCCTCTGTCAGCTCTACCATCCCACAGGTGTCTGCAGCTCTCTGCCGCTCCCTGAGGGCCAGGGGACAGAAGCATCCCTCCCCCAGCTGGGAAGATGGCCCTGAGTAACCCCCAGTTCCAGATACCCGCCTTTTTTTGTCCTCCCAGGTGCAACCTGTACTGGACTCCTGGGCTGGTTCCCGTATGAAGGCCATTTTCCCTGCCCCACAAGGGGCTCCCTGAGGCTGAAATGAGCAACCTACCAGAGCAGGACCAGCCTGCAGAGGGGGCCACAGGTCCCTTAGTACCCAGATGTGTCCTGCCACCAAACTAGGAAGGGACTGACTTAACCCAGCACCCCCCTCCCCGCAACTGTCTTCCTGAGAGCTGACATGGAGGTTGGGGACAGGAGCTGAGCCCCTTGGCCCCTCACTCCTTAAGCCAGTCCTAGCAAGAGCCCTGAGGACAACCACTCATGAACTTGCTTTGGCTTCCCTTGGGACAGCCCTCACACCAGCAGGATCCTTAAGACCCTCCACTTGCCTTCTCCGGCACCTGAGCCCTCTGCTACACACCAGGCCCCCAGGCAGGTGACCCAGAGCTGTTTCAGAAATAAAAAGACCTTGGGGCGCATGGGTGGCTCAGTGGGTTAAAGCCTCTCTCTGCCTTCAGCTCAGGTCAAGATCCCTGGGTCCTGGGATCGTGGCCGTCATCGGGCTCTCTGCTCAGGAGGGAGCCTGCTTCCCCCTTCCTCTCTCTCTGCCTGCCTCTCTGCCTACTTGTGATCTCTCTCTCTGTCAAATAAATAAATAAAATCTTTTAAAAAATAATAAATAAAAAGACCTGGAAAGTTCTCTGTCACTCCTCACTGGCCATCCTCAACAACCCTCCTCTATCAAGAAGACTTCGCTGGTTATCTCTTGGCTCCCTTGGTCACACATGACCTTGTATTACTTTGTGCGCTCTCTCTCTCCTCTCGTAGTATGTGTGTGCATGAGTATGTGTGCGTGTGTATGTGTGTGTGACAAACTAAAATAGGCACTTATTCCTCAAGCAAGAGCAGGGACCCAGGTTCCTAACCACAGACCCCCTAGACACTAACTCAGGACTAGGCTCCTCTGGAGAGAGAGAGAGAGAGAGTGTGTGTGTGTGTGTGTGCACACACGTGTGCATACATGTTTGAGTAGTACTTGGGGCACATTACAGACATCTTCAAAGAATTCATTTCAGTGGGAGACTGGGAATAAACAAGATAAAGGAGGAAACTAGCGTAGTTCCTTCTGTTTTGTAGACTCTCCATAAACCTCATCCTCCATGTTGCTTTCCAGTCTGTGACCCAGAAATGCCTTGGAAGATCTGGACTGAAGTCCCGCACAGGGCCAGGGTGGGCAGAGGATGGTTGGGGTGGCAGGGATGACTGTGGTGGCCTACAGGAATGGCCAGGGTGCTCTCCACCCAGCCCCTGCGTCCCCAAATGTAACTCCAGGGTGGGGGTTCAAACCTCAGTGCTGAGTGAGGGTCCTTTCGGGCTCCACTGGGACGTGTGTGCCTGCTGGCACTCAGCTCCCATGCTCACTGGAGGGGCTCACCTCTCCCCAAGCCATGCCATGGTGTAGTGTGGCAATGCCTATTCTTCTCTTGCTTTGTTCACTGAAGGTATCTCTTATCTCCCTTCCTTCCCACCACCTCCCTGACTCCTGTTCCTCATCAGTCCCCACTGTTTGTTCTCATCCCCTCAAAAAATCAACTTTTATATCGTCTGCCCCCCAACCCAGCACACATCAGGGTCATGGAAACAGGGAAGCAGTGGACCCTGAAGGCCGGAGCCCACTGGGATATCTATACCCCAAGCCAGCAGCATCATCCCTCTGGGAAGAGAGATACAATCAGCAGGGTTTCTTCTTGTTCAAAAAGCAAGGGGGAAAGTCATGAAAGCACAAATTATAAAATATTTCCTTTTTTCCCTCAGTCTCTCTCTTTCTTGGCTTGTCATGGTCTTTTTTATTTGCTGTTTGACGTTATTTTAAGTAAAAAGAAATATAAATTTTAAATTATTAGCCTAGATCCTACCATTCATCTTTATTTTGTGTGATGCCAGTTTTAAATGCAAATATCAGGACATTTCGCTCCTATGCAGAATCACCAAAATTAGTTTGTTTTCTGTGGCTTGTGCCTGGAGAATGCCTTGAGCCGGCCAGAAGAGACAAATGCAAACCAGATTCAGGAAGGCTGAGGAGGAAGACAGAGTCCTCTGAGGCATGGAGATCCTCACAGGAACCCAGAGCCCCACCCTGCAACAGTGTGGGGGAGCATCTTAGGCCTGAGGACTGCCGGGCTCTCCTTTCCACTGACACCCCCCACACACACATGTTGCTACCTAGCCTAGCCTAGAATGGCCCCCTTGGAAGTCAAACTAGGCTTCACCTCCACCCAGGGGCCACCCACTGCCCCAAACCACAATGGATGGTCAACCCTAAAGGTATTGCAAATGTTCTACCAAGACATGCTAGACGGGGGCAGAAGGCTTGCCCTTGCTAAAACACGGCCTCTGTTGGCCAACCAGACATGCCACAGCGCTGCCAGCCTGGGGTGTCACTGGGGGAGTAGGCCTGACCCAAGCCTCCCCTAACCTGTGCCCAGGCCACTGCTGGCCAGCCTAGAGGGCTGAGGGCTGGCTTGTAGGGCCCAGGATATGCACGGATTGTGCAGACAGTGGGCGGGGGGGGGACCTCACATTTGCAAGAGGCGGCAAGCCCCCTACACATTCCTTCATCCCACAGATTTCATTGACTTGAGACATAAGTACAAAGAGAAAATTTTAAGAATTTTAAGATGGCAACTACAGAGCACTAAACCCCACTCATGTGACCCTTCTGAGCAAGGGGCCTCCGCGTCTGCACGGGCTGTGTGCCCATGGAGCTATCCCACAGATGATGCCTTCCTGGGTCCCCACCACCCTGGAGTTCTCTCCATCTACCAATGCCAGGCACAGGCATTCTCTTGACCAGCAGGAGTTCTCAGCATTGCTTCTGCAACAGAAAGATCCTGACTCGAAGATTTATCTTTTGAAGATGAACCTTGGGCAACTTTGGGAGAATAGATTGAGAATCCTCAGTCTTTGGTATAAAAGGCTGGGGGTGAGGAAGCCACCACCCGATATGGACAGAGAAGAAAACTCAAGCATGAGATCACAGGGACCTAGGTGGCTGGCTCCCCAGCGATTCTGCCCTCTGCCCGGACCTGGCCTTTGTGGCACTTAGCCAATAGTAATTCACAATTAATGAATGCAGAAATTGTTTGTTTAAAGCCCCAAGAAGGCAGATTCTGAATCTCATGCCCTGGTGGATTCCCAGGACTGTGCCTAGTAGGCTTTCAGGAACCATGAAGTAAAAGAATGAGCCCCCACCCCATGGCTTCCACTGTCCCCTAGTGAGAAGGGATTGCAGGGGAATGGCAGAAACAGTGCACACTATTTGTAGCTTCTTGTAAATATACTAACATTTTAATTATCTCCTTAATAAATCACATATGATTCCTTACATAGAAAGGGGTTAGAAACTCCAGGAGTCCCTTCTGTTGTCACCATAATGTTCAGACTTAAGGACACCCCAACAGTTAGTGTAGAGGGCAATTTGCCTTCACTGGAGACCTCTGACCTCAGTCCAGTCTCTGAGGTGCACCTGGCTAGACGAGCTGGTGATGCCCATCCCAGGACATGGGGGGGGGGGGTCCTTTCCCCAGGCTGCCCCGTGGTTGTCTACGGGCAGCTCTAGCTGCCCTTTCTCCTGGCTCCCTCTCACCCCTCCCTCAGGCCTCAGCTTCCCCCGGGCCTTGCATTCTAAATGAAGTGCTCCTTCAAGCTTTCCATTCTTTCCTCCAATTGCATTACCGCAGCATTATTATCCCAAACTTGTCGACTTATTTGTTCAATGTCTGTCTTCTTTTTGTGAGGGAAGGCCCACACCCATTTTGTCTTCCTGCTGAACACCCAGAACCCTGCGCATGCCCCATCACCAGCCTTGTTCCCTCTTGCCTCAGCCATGCCCCTGGGACAGAAATGTCCAGACGCCAGAGGTGGTCACCTGCTGGACAGCTCTGTTTCCGACCCAAAGGCCCTCCCCTCCAGCAAGGTGGGGTTGTGGTACCTTGGAGTGAGGGAGGGTTTGTTGAAGCTCCGATCCTCGACCCTCATTTAGAGAGACAGTGAGCACAGACCAGACAGAAGAACCCGGGGTTATTGTTAAAATATGCAAATCCACAGCCCATTGAAATGCAAACCCTCCAGATAAGATTTTTTAATAAATCTGGTTCTGCTCCCACTCTCTGCTCAGAGGAGGCCATCAGATGCTTGTTGGGTCAGGACACAAACCGGCATGTAGGTCCTGCCAGCTCTTCACCCCTCTTCTCATTTAGATCGCTCGGTTAGGGGCAGCCCTGGGTGGGGCTGGCTGCCAGCCCAGGCCCTCGGCCCATCCCTCGGCAAAGTATTTGAGGTCACTGCCAAGTCACCCACAGAGCTGCCTTACCCTGTCTCTGTGCTGGTTACAAGGCCCCTCTTCCTTATTGTCACTCTCACCTCCTCTCATACCTGTCTAAGGAGTAGAGTCCTAAGCCCTAGTGACTTCCCCTCAGGGAGACTTTGGTGACTGGGTCCACAAAGCCACTCATGTCACTTTTCGAGCCATCGCCTCTGGACTCACTTTGCTGCTGTCACAAGTGGCCCTTAAGGGGACGAAGGGCAGGCAGATGAGAAACAGCACAGATACCTGACAACCTTGAGGACTCGGCTGTGACCCAGCCCAGGCCTGGGCCTTTTGGCTCTGGGTCAGGACATGAGAGTATGCAGACCTGCGTGGGCTACTGCCATGCGCCTGGATGGGGACTGGGAGGCATGAGTGGTGGTGGCAGGTGACACTTGTCCTGTCCTTCCCAAGCTCCAGACCTCACGCCAATCACATGAGGTGGCTCATGTCCTCCAGTCTTCCAGAAGCCAAGCAAGCCGGATAAGCAAAGTCACGGGGTGCCAGGGTATGGACTGGGGCTGGGCATTCAAGGGCAGAAAGCCTGGGTGAGCAGAGGAGACAGGGTGCCAGCAGGGTGCCAGGGAGTGGGAGGAAAGTCTGGGACGTGAGTGCATGGGAGCACGGGCAGTCAGGCAGAGGGAGGGGGACCCCGGGAGGGGCTGAGCTGGTGCTGTGGGCCCTGGTGTCCCCTGTCAGTCTCCAGCAGGGACAACAGAACCCACCAGCCGCGTTCAGAAAGAATAAGCTTGCAGCGGCGCGCTCAGGGAAGTGGAGTCTGGTCAGGAACGCTGAGAAGTGCCAGGTGAATGTTTAGATCAGAACCAGTCTGGGTCCCCTCCCCATGTGTGGGAAGACAGAAGCAGCTCAGGGCTTATGCACCGGACCTACTTGATGGATGGAAGCGAAACTTCCCCAGCCTGGCTTTAATGCTGGGATCCAGACGGTCCCTTAGCCCCAGCTCCAGCCGGGCCTCGTGAGCGTTCCACTGGGGAGGGGGCGTGGGGGAGAAAACCGCTGGCTTCTAGCGGGAGACGTGGCTGGGGCAGCGCACGCCCCCTCCGCAGGGCGGCGGGAGGCGGCTGGCTGCCGCTCCAGGCATCCAGGGGTGGGGAGCGCCGAGCGCGCAGTGAGGAGGCGGGTGGGGCGCCGAGCCTCCGTCCCAGCAGCCCCCTGGGCGGCCGCGCAGCCTCCGTGGCCCCGCCCCCCCAACAGGCGCTGGGCAGTTGCTATGCAACAGGCTGTTCTGCTCTCCCGCGCCCAGCGAACGGCGAACAGCGGCCAGAGGACTGACAGAGCCTATTGGCGGGGCTGCCTCGGGCTGCCCCCTCCCCTTCTCTTGGCTGTCCTCCCTCTCTCCTATCCCGCTCCGAGCCTCCACCCTCTCCCTGCTCTCCGCAATCTAAGTTTACAGAACGCTTTCCCCTCACATGCACAAGCAGGGCGGGGGGCGGAGGGGGGGGGTTGCACAAACAAAGGAGGTGCCGCCCCCAGCACCCGCCGCCGGTGGCCATCAGAGGTCTCTTCTGCGGGTTTCCAGGAGGGGGGACTCCCTCACCGCCCCTCCACTGCAGTGGGGTCGGGGTTGGGGCCATGTGTGTGGGTAGATGCTTCTCGGGCTGTGGCAGGTAAGGCGGACAGGACGGATACAGTGAGAAATCAGGGAGAAATCGCGCAGATGGGCTAACATATCCCCTGCCCACCCGGCAGGGCTCCCTCAGGTCCACACAGCCAAGGGCCGCCGGTCTCTTTGTTTCTCAGCCCCGTGTCCATCTCACCTGCTCCCACCAACACGCCAGGGCTGCCTGGCAAGTGTGGGAGGACCCTTTTAGTCCTAAGTAAGATCTGCTGCTGTGGAAAGCAAGCTTATTGCCTGCACGGCCAGGCTGGGTCGCTAACCCTTTTCAGAGTTGGGGAGGGGGTGAGTCTTTTTTTTTCTTTTTTTTAAGGGCAGTGGATAGATAATTCTGGAGGAAACAACTCCTGATTTAGTTGGGAGGCCTGGCTCTCAGTCCTAGCCATCTACTTGCTCATATGAGAAGGGGCAGTCACTTGACTCCTAGAGGCCTAGCCCCCTTGATAGGGTCCAGGATTAATGTGATGGCTCAGGTGAAGCTCTCAGCAGAGCGCCTGGCATTCAGTAAGTGCTCAATAAATGAACAACAGCTGTCTTCTCTGTCCTTTTCCCTTCCTCTCCCAGCTCCTCCCCTTCTCCTCCTCTCATAGTGGGTATTTCCAACATTTTTAAGGGAATACCTAACATTTAATTTCTTTTCCTTCCCATCTCCTATGCCCTGGGCTCTCTTTCAGACTCTACTGAACAGAAAAGATTGGACAGCCTTGGGGGAAGAGCTTGTGGGGGAGGGTGGGAGACCATGCTCTCCTGAAGCTTCAACACCCTGAGCTCACTTGCAGCCCCCCTTACCTCTCAAAGTCTCTCCCCCCACCCTGCCCCAAGTCTGTCCTCTCTACCTGGCCTACCAGTACTTGAGCCTATCTTGAGCTTTATTTATTTAAAAAAAAAAAAGATTTAGTGATCGTCACACCCAATGTGGGGCTTGAACTCACAACCCCAATATCAAGAGTCACATGCTCTTCCAACTGAGCCAGCCAGGTGCCCTGGAGCCTATTGCTTTGATGGACCACTAAGTTTGTTCTTTCATCCATCCATCCATCCATCCATCCAGTGCTTAGTGAACATCTCTGTAGGCCAGCCCCTGTTCTCTGGCACAAGGATGGCAAAGCAAACCTCAACGACATGGCCCTTCCCTCCAGAAGCTCACACCTGGTCTGCAGAAGGGCCTTGCTGAAATGGTGTTTAAGCCCCTCCCTTTCCTGTCCCCCAGCCGTGCACCACACCTTCTGCCCTCAGTGCCACGCTGCAGCATAACTGAGTCCCCAAATGCCCGGCCACGTGGCCCCATAGTTGGTGGGCACCAGCCACCCATTCACGTGGAATTCCCTTCCTCAGTTCTTCAGTAGCGGCTCCCACACTGCACTGGTGGGGGTGGGGGCTCCCTTCTGCAAGGGGTGTGGCCTAAATCCAAGCTAGCCAGCTCTTGTGATTACAGAGGACACACCTCCAGCCCTAACCGGCCTCCCTTTGTTTCCCCTCATCTGCTCTGATACCAGAGCTCTACCAGGCAAGTCAAGGCCATGTTCCAAGGCTACCCTCAGCTGTGCAGAGCTCAGAACTGGTTTCTTCCACCAACACATGCTCACAGCCCTTCCTTCACATCAGCACACTGGTCCTTCCCCTGAGAGCTCACACCTCTCTAGGGCCCTGGAGTTCTGGGCCTCAAGGGGCTCTCTCTGGCTGGATCTGATGTCTCCCAGCCCGCAGGGGGAACCACTGACTTTCTGATTTAGACTCTGAGCCTCTTAAGCTGATTTGGCAGGACTGGGAAGGAGAGTGAGCACCCTGGCCCTGGAGGCTGGACAGAGCCCCTCACCTGTGTTATCCAAGGCCCACTTTCTTGTCTGCATTTCCCTTCGGCCTGCCCCTGAGCCAGGTATGAGTCCTCCTTCCCCACCCATCCTGCTCTAGGAGGTTGCTCTGGGACTGTGGATGGTGTTGCCAGGCTGAGTCCCCTCCATGACCAGGAGAGGAGTTCTGCCTTCCCCACCACCCTCTCCTGACCTGGGACCCCTCCTCCCCATCTCCCTGACTCAGTGGGAGGCCTGGAGAGTTAGTCCCCAGGCGAGTTAAGGGAGAAAACAAAGCCTACACCAAGTAAATGACAAATCTAGAGGAAATTGCTCTTAATCCCCACACCACAGCCTGATGATGCTGGCCAAGCACAAGCCTGAGTCATCCTAGAAATGGCACCGACATTTGCTTTTTGGAATTTGTTTTGTCTCTGAGCTTTAGATTTAATCATTCTCTCTCTCTCTCTCTCTCTCTCTCTTTCTCCCCCTCCCTCCCTCTGCCCCTTGCTCTCCGTTTTCTAATATGAGGCTGCACCGCCAGCTCATCCAAGTCTGTTTTCCTGGCATTAATTAACACAGCTCTCCAGCCTCCAACAGGCTAAATGATGAATCAGGTTAAATTCCAGACAACAGCCGCACACCGCCATCAATTAGCCATCTCTGGGGCAGCTTCATTAATAAGCATCGATCATGGCCCTCCTCCCCGAACACGCCAGGGTCTCTGGGTCATAGAAACTGCCCACGAGTGTGTCAGGCTTAGGTATGAGTGTGATGGTGTGTGGGTAAGGGCTGGAGAGTGTGAAGGGGGTGGACAAGTGAATGGGTGTGCAAGAATGTGGATGTGTGGGTGACTGGGAGTGAGTGGTACAGGTGTGAGGGGACTTGTATGTGAGTGTGTTCAAGTAAGTGTATGCAGTGTGAGGGGCTGACTGTGGTGTGTACATAAGGTGTGTGATGCGTGTGTTGTGTGAGATGAGGTATATGTGGAGTCGGGTGTGTGTAGGGTGAAGGTATGTGAGATGGGGTCCTGAAGTGCATGGGTTTGTTCTCCATGCGGTGCCGGACCCCCTCCACCGCCCCGCCCCCAACCTGTCTCCACTGTGCCGCCTTCTGCTTCTCTTCCAAATTCAACACCTCTGTGGGTTCTCCCACATGCGGCTGGCCCCTTCCCCTCTCTGCTCTCTCCCATCCGAGACTTTCCCATCCCCTTCTCTTCAACTTGCACGCTCCTGGAGACAACTCCAAATCTCCCACCACATGCCTACCCTCTTTCCCTGTCACATTCTGGATCCTCTTGTTCATTCTCCCTTGGCTGTCCTGCAGGCACACGAGATCTCCAGCCCAAAGCCTGAGTCTCTCAGTGGGTTGTCTGGCTTTATGAATGTCATTGCCACCACCAATGGCCAGGCTCACACCCTCCAGTACCCTCGGATCCCTCAGGCTGGAATCTGACCCTATTCCAGGCACTACCTGGATTGTCCTGGATTTTCCCCTCATCCTGCCTGGTTCCATATTTTTTGCAAGAAGCAGGACACTTCATGAACCATGAACCGCCCAGGGCAGTTTTGGGACTCCCCCTGCCCACAGGCTAATAAAGTCCACCTCCTCCACGGGGTCGAGGTCCCCCTCAGTCTCATGGCCACCCACGCCCACGCCTCCCTGCATCCAGCGCACCCCCTTTGGTCCCTGGAGGCCTTGCTGCGTGCGGGCACCCGGCCGCACTGCGCCCCCTAGCGGCTGCGTTTGTGGCTATGGCTAAGGACCGCGGCGTTTTTCCTTTCCTCTCCGTTCTCCCCCGCGGGTTAGAGCGCTGCCTGCCCCTCCCTCCCTCTCCCGCCCCGGGGGTCCCAGTCGGCCACACCTCGTTGGGAATGAGTGCGCGGGAGCATTTTCGAAAGCCTGCTTGGGGGGGGGGGGGTCTGAGTCACGCTCAGACGCTTGCGTGGGACGGTGTCCCCAGGGAGCCCGCGGGCCCTGGCGCGTGCACACCCCTGGGGATGCACGTGGCCTCCCCAGGCGGCTACCAGCCGACCATCTCCTTAAAGGTTAATTAAGAATCTGAAGCCGGACGGCATGGTGCGGCCGGTGACGGCGGATGCGGCGTCTCTCCAGACCATTAAACACTAATTAGGTTTGGGAAGTCTATCGAGCTCCCGAGATCTCCTCAAGGCAGGCGCTGGCCCCCGGGTGCCCTTCGAAATGCCAGAGCTGTCACCCCCGACGGCCGGGCCGCCCCGCCTGCCGGCCCCGCGACCCCAGGCTTCGGGCCGGGTCCCGCTTCATTTCTCTCCATCTCATTGTCTCCCCCGTGCCCCGACCGCCCCCCGCCCCCCGTCCCGCTCTGCAGCTGGCTGGCCCGGGGTGCCGCGCGACGGCCGGCAGACGCCCTCTCTCCTGCGTCCCTTTCCGCGCTGCCTCCGCGGCCGCGCCCCTGCTGGGGCTTCTGTCCCCTTCCTCGCCGGGTTAGAGGCCTTTCCTGAGTCATCCTGGCCTCAGAGCTTCCCCGGGCTGAGCTCTGCCTCACCCTGACAAAGCGCCTCTCCAGCAGCCTCTGGTCCCCAGACACCTGCCTCTCTTTCCAGGCCGCTCTTCACGGGGCTCTAACTTCATTCCCTGCTGCCCAGTTCCACAGGTGCAGCTGGGAGATCTGCTCCCCACAGCATTCATTCGTCCCCTCACTCATTCTTTCACTCCCCCCTTGACTGAAACCCTGCCTATTTCTCAGAGGACCCAAGGGGGAAATGCTTCCGTCTGGGGGCGCCTGCCCTGACTGCTGCTTCCCCCAGCCCCCAGGCCAAGGCAAGAACGCGGGTGGGGGGTCATTTTCCATCACCCCACCCCCATCTTTAGCATAAGCAGCTCCTCACAGGGCAAGGGATTTCCACTCAGTGACAGAACCATGGTCTTGTCTGAATCTAACCAGGAAGAAAGACAGATTGCTCCACCCACTCTCAGTCTCCCAGGCCATGGTATGGAATTTTTGGTTCAGTTCTAGAAAGTTGCGAAGTGGAAATAAGTTTCTCTCCAATATACCCTGCAAGGGCTGTCTGTTATTCTACCTGCCCCCTCCCCCCCACCATGTTAATGCCAAGCCCAGCCAAGGGACCATCTCTGTGACCATCACCATCGTCACCACCACCATGTTGTACAAACTGAATAGGTTATGGCTTAACTCAAAAGGATATCACTAGTGGTGGAATTCTGGGTGCCAGATGGGTGAGGCCGTAGGGGGAAGGTTGTGGGTGAGGTGGAAACTTCTCCCGGCTGCTCACACCACAGGCGATGGGCAGCCCCCTACGGCCCTTCTAGACCAGGCCATGTGATGGCACGGGAAGAGGAGAGCTGGCTCTGCCATGACGAGCTGTGTGACCTTAACTCAGTCCCTTCACCTCTCTGTGCCCCAGTTTCATGGACTTGAAGGTGCAGGAGAGAATGATCTATCTTTACAGGGCAGGGCTGTGAGCAGGATAAGCCATGAAGGCAATAGTGCCCAAGACCTGCCTTGACATAGGTTAATTTGCTTCCTTCCATCTTCCGCTTTGGACAGTGTCCGGCACATCTACTCCTTCGAGGAAAGCTGGGAAAGGAGATAAGCTGTGTCCTATCATTTGGGCCCATTCACTCTCCCTGGCCGCAGCTCCCCAGTCCCCAACATCCTCTGACAGACAGGGCTGAAGTGGGCCTGTGGGCACAGAAGCCTCAGCCCAATTGTACAAGCACAGAGTATTATGATTGCATTGATTTCCATCATAAATCATATTTCCTATCTTCTGCCTCTCTCTCCCACGTGCCCCAAGTTAAGCCTTGGTATTTTCTTTAGCTGCTGCCACTGTCGAGCCTGGAGATGATATTAGGATAATGATGATAAATTTTACCCTGCCGCCAAGCCACTACCTCTGGGTGGGGAGGGGGAGTGTTTGCCCCCCTAAATGGATCCCTTTACTATGTCTGCTGGGCGTGAGAAGAGTGCTCATCTGGGCTGGGCTGAGAGGGTCCTTGCAACTGGACACATGGACAAGTGTGTGCCTGTGCGTACAGTCCTGTGTGTGCAAGGGCCTGGAAGTCTTCCCAGTGTGTATTCTGTGTGGACACGTGGTTATGCTCATGCCAGTGAATGAACACATGACATGACAGCAAGCAAGGAGTTGAGAAGGCTTTGGGAGAGGGAGGGAGGCGGCGGGTCGGGGGGAGGTCTGTGCTGAGCTTCCCAAGGCGCAGCCACTCCTGGCTCTGGTGCACATTTCCTACCAAACCCCAGGCTCGGGAGACAGAGTCTGCACCCAGGCTGGGGCACCCATTCTGACTTCACAAATGCCGTATCTGTTTGGAGGATGAAGCCATTTTACAGCTGTAAGAGCTCTCGGGCTTATGCCCCTGCCAGTGGGGTGGGCTCAGCACTGGCTGAGCAAGTGACAGAGATAGTGGGGCCCCAGGTGCAGCATGATAGCATTTCTCGTGGGGCTCTGGGCTGTGCTCTATAGGGTGAGAGGTCCCAGAGGAGAATCGAGGGCCAGCCTTAGAGCAGGAAGCAGATTCAGCAGGGAGTGGCCTTGTGGCTGATCATTCATTCATTCATTCACTGGCTCACTCATTCATGCATCTATTCAACAAGTATTCCTGAGTTGAGTTTCCTCTCCTGTCCCCCAGTCCCACACGCCTGAGAATGACCTCCAGTGGGAAGTGTCCCCCACCTTTTACACCAGGGCCTGTCAGATAGAGAGCCTTGGGCAGAGGTCTGTCGGGGTTTCTCAGACACAGGATAATATCCATTTGGACTCACATTTTAGGGCGGTGTCTGGAAGCTACTCTACAGGAGGTTAGAGCAGGGGTGGGGACATCACACTGTCTCCAAAGAGCTGGAAAGCAGTGGGTTGAGAGTATGTGGATTTCACCCTGCTCCAGGAGTCAGCATGGAGCAGGAGCATCTCCTGTCCAAAAAAGGCCCAGGCCACCTGTCCTCCAGGGCGGGAGCTCCTGCAGATCCCGGAGCCGCCATCTGTGTGCACAACCATTTAGGCTGCTTCTGCCTAGGATTGTGTGATAATGACAGAAAGTGCTCCAAAGATCCAGAAAGGCTAAGGTTTCCATCATGGCTCTGCCTCCTAATGACTGTGTGACCTTAAACAGGTTGCTGGATTTTGTTGAGCCTCAGTTTCCTCATCCACAGAAAGAGAAGCGATAACCCTTGCAGTCAGAGTCGTTACAGTGTTAAATTATTCACCTGAAGCTGCCAACAATACTTGCCTCCCGGCAGGCTCCTGTTTCCTTGTTTCTCTAATGGATACCTGAGGCCAATGGAATCAAGAATTCCTCTGGCAGGAAGTCTGCCCTGATTAATCCCTCACCTCTCTGACTGATCTGGGACTCTCTGCCAGGATGCACACATTCCCTTTGTGGTCTACCCATAAATGTGTGTCTGCAGACTGCATGGCCTGTGGCGCTCAGCATGTGTGTGTGTGTGTCTCAGACTCTGAGGATGAAGGGACATTTCTCCATCTCCAGCTCCCTCTACCCAGCCGCCTAGAGCCATCCCTCCTTATTCTGTCCTGAGAAGGCTGTGGCCATTTTGCACCCATACAGGAATTTGGGCAGCGCGCGTGCGCACACACACACACACGCACACACACAGACCCAGATACAGGGGCACAGGACAACCTCTCTCCCTCCTCTCAAGTCCTTGTGTTCCCTGCCAGCACTCCTTGGGGCCCCTCAAAGATGGCAACCTTTTCTGAGTTGTCTTAGCTTGGAGAGCACAAGGGCTAGCCCCCTGACTGGCTCCAGGGTCAATCTTCACCTTTTATAGAATAACCAACCTCTTGCTTTCTATGGCAAGAGAGTGTTTCCTTTGACCAATTTTTCCCATTCTTATTAGGAAGTCTGTTGGATTGTAATATGATGGCTTATAGTATGGGCCCCAGCGTCCCCCCCCAGTGTGGTCAGCGTGAACATGCACACCAGTGGGGCTTGCCTGTGGAGTCAGGGCAGATGTGTGTCAGCGTGAACATGCACACCAGTGGGGCTTGCCTGTGGAGTCAGCCCGGTTCTCACAAGGAGGGGGTCCTGAAATCAGGTCAGCAGCACCTAGCCGGGCGAGCCTGAAACGGCACAGGATGACCACAGGAGAGGATGAGCGGTGTGCTGAAAGCAGACCAAGATCAGGCAGAGACACAGAGGAGATGTGCACTGTTATGCCTGGGCACACCTACAAACGGTGCTCTCCACCCTTATTTCCAAAACTGTATTTGGTGAGAAGAGGTACAAAGGAGTATGAATGGGAATGGCTGTGTTTGTGTCCACATGTAACTGCTACAGTTTTGCTGTGAGGCCCTGTGTGCATTTGGGTTGGGGCCATTGTGTCACAACCAGCACAATCGACGATTCTGGGTATAAGGACCTGGGATGTCACTTCTGGGTGTGACATCCCAAAGGCACCAAGAAGCCTGAAACCTCAGAGGGCGCAGTGCTCCAGACAACCACCAGATGGCGTCCGGGTGCAGTCTAAGGGTCTGAGCTGTGGGTTTTCTGGCTGGCTTTGTGTTCAGCCTCTAGGCCTGCCCCGGCCCACGGTGGGTAGGGAGCCTGGGTGTATACGGGGGTAGTCAGGAAGGAACCGCCTGCCTGCTGGGCACCTGTGCATGTACACAAGGTGGCTGGTCTGTGCACATGGCATCTTCCTGCCATGACCCCCTGGGTCTGGCCCACACTGCGTACCCTGCAAGCCCTGGCTTTCCAGGGTTATGTGTGAGGACAAGGGGCTGGGTAGCTGTGTTGAAGCAGATCCCATCCAGCATCCCCACTCCCCAGACTCTCACCTTTCCCTCCTGCCAGGCTGCCACTCATTGTGGCAGGTCCCACCTTCCCTCCTTTACCCAGGCTGTTCCCTCTGCTGAGAATGGTCCCTCTCCAGCCAAGCTCCTACCCATTCTTCAAAGACTTCAGTCTGAGACCTTCCTTCTCCGGGAAGCCCATCAGATCACCCCAGAATCTGCCCATTTCCCTCACCACCTCCTTTGTGCTCCTTCTCTGACCACCCACGGCCCAGGACTGTGTGCTGGGCCCACACTGTTTAGCCACTCCCTATGGTTCATTCCTGAATCTTCCCAAGAGGCTGAGTCCTGCAAAGGCAGGGTCGAGCGAGGATGGGATGGGCACTCTGGTAAAAGGCAGATCACTGGGCAGCGTGTTTCCGACCTTGCCTGCCCCGCAGCTCCCAGGGAGCTGGTGCCTGGCTATAGGACTACACCCTGCAAACAGCTCCGGGGGCAGAGGACAAAGGATTTCCTGGAGACCTGACTGGCTGTAGCTGAGCCCTGGGGTAAGGGACTTGGGGACAAAGAGGTAACAGGGACCACAGTGACTTCTCGGGGGCTGTTGTCAGACCTACTGGGTGGCTATGCAGGGTCCAGGCAGCTTTGGAAAGGCAGTGCTAGTGTAGCTGCCACAGGAGGAACTACAGCTAGACTTGGGACAAAGCCGTGCTCGTGGGGACGGAGATGAGGAGAGCCTCTGGTGTGAGGCATGAGGGCCCTTTCCTTTGGAGTTAACAGGAGCCGTGATCCCCGTGTGCAACCTCACGGCTTTCTGGAGTCTCCACTGTGTCCTGCTCTCCCTGCACTAACCCCATGTTATCTGCCGGCGCAGGGCTCTCTGAGGCGTGAGCTGTTCGTGAACCTGAAGACAGGGAGCTGTCACCGTTCCCGCTTGACAGATGAGGGACACGTGGCTGCGGCGGGGGACTCACGCTGGTGTCTCGGCAAGGGGCCCTGAGGCCACCTGGATTTCATCCCCAGGGATGCACACAGGAGTTGTGTCCCCCTTTCTGAAGCCACGAGAAGGGAGTGTGCCCTCCCTGATTCCATCCGTGCTCACAGCCCACTTGAAACTCTTTCTGTTCGTCTGGAGTCCATACAAGCCCCTGTGGGCAGGATGTAGGACCCAGAGAAGGGGGAATTCCAGCAAGAGGGGGGAGGGGAGCCATGAACCACGAGCCCCTCAGGAGACCCTAGGTGTCTCTCTCTCTGGCGGGGTTGGAGTCGCACAACTGGAGGCACCCCTTCCCCAAATGGAAACTGCAAGAAAACAAGGAGGTTATTTATTGCTTATTTTGATTGTTCTGTAAAAGATCCTAAAGGGGAGATAAATTTGGGGGGGGCAAGAGAGGGATGAAGTCAAGAGAGAGAAGGATAGGACGGAGGAAGCGAGAAGGAGAGTGAGATGCCAGGGAGCCAAGGCCAGAGCAAAGGGTGAAACCTGAGAGAAAGGGTTCGACCTGGAGGGAGGGACTGCTGCAGCCAGCCTCTCTGGGCAGCAGGCAGGGGGTGCGTGTGTGTGTGTGTGTGTGTGTGTGTGTGTAGCGGGGAGGGGGGCACGGGCTCTCCTGGGGGCTGGCGGCAGCAGCCAGTGCCAGGCAGAGGCTCCACAGATGTGTACATTAAGCCAGTGCTTGGGTCTGGGGGATGAGGGACTGTTTGCTCTGCGGAGGGTGGCCTGAGGGGATCTCTAGGGGGACTCCCTTGGGAACAGCTGGCTCCTGGGAAGCTGAAGGGGAGGAAATCGCATGGTACCCCCCACGGCTCCTCCCCCCACATCCTGCTGCTCCAGGCTGAAGGATAGATGGAAAGGGGCCCTAAGGAGGCTGGGAAGCCCTGAGACAGAAACGCAAGTAGCCCACCCTGAGGCCCTCGGCCCCTCTTGGGCACCCGGGGACCCACGTTCCCCCCCAATCACCCAGCTACCTTCCTAAGTGCCAAGGCAGTCAAGACAGGTCTGCCCCTCCCAGCACGTGCCTGACCACTGCACCCCCAGGAGTTCTGTCCCAGTTCCTGGAGTGGCAGCTGGGCAGGTTACACGCATTTAATTACTAGTAATTAAAAAACTGATTACTCCAAATGGTGCCTTCCTGGGGAGAGACATGCTGTGCTCGTCCTCCCAGCCTACCCGGAAGGCCACCTCTGGGGCATGGAGTGGGGATGTCCCGCAGTCATCTCCTAGGGAAGGTGGGGGACGAGGGGCTCCCCTCCAGTCCAGAACAGCGCCTACTTCTCTGGCTGGCCCACCCAGTGCCTTGATGCCTCACCGTGACCACATCTCCCTGCTGGGTGAGTCACAGGCCCCCGTCTTCAGGTTCCCTTCTGAGTGCACATCCCTTGGGAAGGTGACATGCTCCGAACGTGGTAAGTCAGAAGGAAAGCCCCTCTGTGGGGAGGCCCAGGGAAGACAGCGCTCTGGGCCCCTAGGGAGGAGGCAGAGGAACCCAGAGTGAAGAACAGGTGTGCCTGCAGCCAGTTTCACAAGGGGCGTCCTGGGACTGACGAGCTGGGGTGGGACTGAGTGTCAGTGAGCACCCACGCCGTGCCAGGCACGATGGGCCCTTGTCCTGATGGACCATCCAGCCCGGAGTGGCAGGTGAGGGTCACGGATCCAAGCAAACTGTGTAGCAATGAGGACAGGCCGTGAAGGGCTTGCAGAGGCAGGGACGGGGAAATGGTATGTGTGTGGGTTGCCCAGTTAAGTTAGGGCAGTGGGAGAAGGGCTCTCTATGGACGTGACCCTGAGGGTATGCTCAGGGAGCCAGGGGTCAGGGAGAGTGGGGAGGGCCCTTGATGCAATGGGAGCTGCTTGGGCAAAGTCATGAGGTGGGGTGGAGGGACAGTGGTGAGGAGTTTCAGGAGGGCTGGGGTGGCTGTGGAGGGCAGAGCAGGCTTGGGCTGGGCTAGGGAAGGGCCCCAGGACTCCACCCCAGGGAGTCCTTATGACAGCAGCCCTGGGGAGTCACAGATGGGCTTAAAGAAGCAGCACCTGACCTGGGCTGGGAGGACCCAGGGGAGGCCAGGAGGGGAGAGAGTGCAGGGGGATGGGAGTGGTGTGGGCCTGTGAGGGGGAGGGGTTCCATGAGGTGGGGCAAAGCCAAGGACTGATCCTGAGGCTCTGAAGGCAAACTCGGGCTCTCTGGGCCTCCCGCCAGATGCCGGATGCCCGATGCCCGGGGCTACACAGAAAGCTACAGGCTCTGAGGCATCTCAGGGAAGAGAAGGGGGAGCCCCAAACCCTAGTGTGTACCAGACTCTCCAAAGTCTCCCTGTGACCCCACCCTTCCTATCCAAGTGGGCTGGTGACAGCGGCCACTTGAGGAAGATTAATCCCTGGCCTCACACGCAAGATGCTGTGGCACGGCCATGCTCATCAATTAGGGGCCGTGAGGCCAATTAGTCATTTATTAATAAGGGGTTTGCGAGAGCCTCCCCTCCCCACGCTGGCCTCGCTGTGCCTGACTATCCACTTTTATCCTGGAAAGAGTCCGGCACGCATCTCCCTGCCCCCTCCCCCTCATGGCAGGTCCCCTTCACCCACAGAAAGGCCAGAAGCAGCCACTGGCCCTTGCCAGAGCTCCCTCTCCGGCCCCGCCCACCTCACGTGCACCTGCGCACCATCTGGACGGGGCCCCATGCCTGGAGGACAGCCGGGGTCGCCCTGGCTCCCCGGGTCTAGAAGGCCAAGAGGGAAGTGTGAGGAGCCAACAGACCCATCACTGAGGATCTGGGGGTGTGTGAGGGCAGGGGTCTGGCTCTGGGCTGGGGTGGCGGGTGGAGGAGCCAGCAGGGCCTGGGAGCAGCCCGGAGGGCTTCCTGGAGGGGGAAGGAGGGCAGGGAGGGGGAAGGAGGGCAGGGAACAGAGTTTGGTCTGTTGGCTGAGGACTTTGGCCTGCAGGGCAGCAGCAGGAGTTGGTTCTGGGTCCTCAGATCGGGGCTCAGGCCAGGAGGGGGCCTCCCCAAGGGCTCCCCTTGTCCCTTCTTCCGGCTGATTCTAGTGCCCCGACTCAGACACCGGCCAGTCGGGTGCCTCAGGGTGCCCGGGAGAGAGACTGACTTCCAGGCGTGGTGGGGCAAGGTGCCCAAGGTTGGCCGTGGTGTTTCTACCCCAGCCTGGCCTCCAGACCTCCCGCCCATCCCTACCCCCTGCCCCTGTGCCTTGGGTCCCCAAGTCCTTTCTTTGCCTCCATCTACCTCTGGCTTTGGCTCCCCTTTCTCTCCTTCTCTGAACAGCTGTGCAGGGAGAGTATGGAAATCGGTTGCCATCTGCCCCCTCTTAGGCAGTTTCCTCGTCTGCTAACCAGGGCCGAGCCACCTTCACCTGGGCAAGGAAGGACTCAGATGAGACCACACGTGACCAGCCCCCGAAAATCATCAAAAATTGTCTCTTGCCAGATCCCTGCCCTCTCACCCTGGCTTCTCTATATCCCCCCTTCTTTCCCCACACGGAAATCCTGCTCGGGCTCACTAGGGGCCTCCCCCAGGTGTGAGGGCCATGGCGGGCCCATCTCTGTCATCGCCCCTTGTGCTCCCCACCACTCCGGCCTTGGGGTCACAGGGCCCAGGCAGGCTACATCTTCCCTTTCCCACCTGCCTACATATGTAGCTCACAGGAAGAACGGAGGCCTTCAGAAGTCCTGGGCAAAATTCCTCTTTCCTCGCCTTGGCCTTTAGGAACACTCTCAGCAGAAAAAAACAATGTAGGGTCATTCCTCATCTCCCTCTCTCCTCATTCCTCTCTCCCCCTCCCTTTGCTTTTCTTCTTCAAGGAAGCTTTACCCTCACACCCCTACTGAGGTAAGGGCCCAGCCCCTCCCTTTGCCAGGGGAAGAGAGGAGGGTGGTCACCCAGGGCTGCCTGGCTGCAGGAGGAAGCATCCCTGTAACTGTCCCAGCGGAGAACAGGGCAGTACTGGGGCTGGGGGGAGGGGTGTGCACTGTGGGAAAACCGTCCCGCCAGGCTCACCTTGCAGACCAGCGCACCTCTCCCGCAGCCCGCATGGCAGGGAAGTAACACAGTGTGAAGTGAGTCTAGGGCATGTGAAGAGAGCCTGGAGAAGAGCCCCGCACCATTGTGGGGTTTATGAGAAGCAGGACAGAGAAACTAGGCAGGGGCAGAAGGTAACACGCTTCATGGAAACCAAGTCAGAAAACTCGAGACCACGAGTGGGGTCTGCACTGCTTAATTTCCTGAGACGAGTCCGGCCCTCCGTTCCTGAACCTGAGTCAAGAAGAGGGACCGTCTTGTCCCTTCTCTGGGGTGGGGGTGGGGGGTGTCTGTGTAGGATTTAACAGGAGCAGGATCAAGGTGGTGGAGAAACCAGGTCAAGGTCAGAGGGCCCAGGTGGCCTGTCAGTGCAGAGATGCGGCTGCCTATGGGGGCTGGGTCCTTTCTATGGCAGGTTTATGGAGGAAGGAGGCAAGCTGCAGAGGACCCGCGGCTTAGGTTGAAGCAGGAGATGACAGTAGAGGCCTAAGGAGGACGTCCTCTTTTATCCAAAGACATACCCATTCACCCCACAAGCACGTTTGGACCATGAAGGTTGACCAGCCTCTGTGTAAACTCCAAGCACGCACCTGGAATAAGACAGGCCCTGCCTGTAAATGAGTAATGGAGGCAGGAACGCTGAGGCCAAGGCCAAGGCTTGGGACTGGCCCATCAGGGCCACAAAATAGCAAGGGACAGAGGACCTGCTTGAGGACAGCTGGGACGGGTGATTCCTGAAGGACACACGGCAGTTCGTCAGGAGCGCAGGGTTGGGAAGGGCATTTGGGCAGAGGGACAGCTGGTGTGGAGGCTCAGAGACAGGAGGAAACCCTGTGTGTGTGGAGTGGAGGGTGGGAGCCTGCAAGGAGGAGGGAGTTTGCTGCCCAGAGATCACATCGCAAGAGCGCGGGGGGAGGGGGGGGCAGGTCGTGGAGGCCAGGTGAGAGGACCCGTCACTGTGAGTGGACTTGTTTTTCCCAGGAGAACTCTGGCAGCCTCCAGGAGGCAAGGAGCTGCCTGGCAAGGTGGTCCACAGAGGTCCAGAGGAAGGATATGCCAGAGGCTGAGCTGGGAACAAGAACAGATAGAATTCAATGTCCGTTTCAGTGGATGAGGGCCATTGGAAACATGGTCAGGCGCAGGCGGGGGTGGGGGGGATTTCCCGTGCACCATCCCACCCCCGCCACTCCAGACAGATGAGGACATGCAGACGAGCCTCCTGCAGCCACACTGCCTGGCGGGTAAGACTGACCATGACTTGACCATTCCAGGAAATTCTCAGAAAGACAAAGTTGCAAGTAACCGTCTTGTCTGTTACAGGCACTTCCTGAACATCCATGTTTCTGAACAAGAAAGCGCTTGAGCTTGCCTCCTGGGGACCTCAGGTCACTCGCCCACGCAGACCTGCTTGCCTGCAAATGGCCGTTCCTTCACCTTTCCCTGCTCAAAACGCTCACCTTGCTGTGTCCACCAGTTCCAGGCCATCCAACACGGACCCTAACCAGGACTGGCGCCTTGACTACACATTAGCCGGCCTTGGTGTCTGTCCTTGCTGGGCCTCGTTGCCCAGTTTTTGCAAAAATATTGTCAAATGAGTTTACGGCGAATCCTTCATCTTGACACCTGGTCACCCTGGCCTGCCTGCACCAGGACTCCTGTTGGGTCCGTTTGTCCAGAATGTCCCCTGACCCCTGACGTCTCCTCTTAGGAATTTTCCATCCACTGCCCCCAGCCACGCTCCCTGGCTGTAAATCCTCACTTGCCCGTGCTGTATTTGGAACTGAGCCCAGCTCTATACTAAGGTTTCTCTTCTCCCATTGCAATGGTCTCTAAATAAATTCTGTTTTAACCACTTTAACTACTTACTGTCCAGCTTTGGTTTTATTTCGACAACCCTGCCCAATCCCAGTCAGGTCCCCACATTGCAAGACCCACCTTCAACCAGACCCCAGTCCTCTAAATACCTCCCCATTCTGAGACACCACTGAGTCCTCCAAGATGGCGGTCACTCACTCTTACTGAGAGAGACAATGGACTTAGCTTTGCTTAAGCAGTGGATTATTTTGCTGGTCTTTTCAGGGAGACAGGCTGAAATCAGATGGCCTTTCAAGTGTTGTTTTATCTCTCAAGAGTCTAGAAGTTTCGAAATGTCTGGTTCTGGGCTTGTCAACTTCTCTGTCACCCAAGAACATAGGAGCCCAGTCCCAAGGTTCACAGTGTGTCTGACCTGAGTTCTGAGGGTCACCAACGGGAGGAAAGGATGAATCAGGACTCCCCCCGCCCTCCCTCCCTCTCAGGGCAGCAGCCTCTGTTGTCCTCACCATCTCCTCCAGGGAGCCCTCACCCAGAGGGCTTCTCCATACTGCCTTGAAGGTGACCCAGGTCTCCCAGCAGTCACAGCCTTTTCCATTTCCCCCCTCCTTCTTTCAAGGTTTTATTTTTGGCCAGGTAATTAGCCTAGCTCTTCTCATTAATATTATATTTAAAAAAGAAAAGGTGAGGGTGGGGGAGAGAGGGGGGCTTCGAGGGAGGAGCTTGCATATGCCAGTAATTGTCTTGACAGCCGAGATCCTGGTGCAATGACAGTCTACTTTAAGTGGCCCAATTAGCATAAGAAACGGCTCGCCAAAAGTTCTGAAGGCATCGTGTTGATTAATGCAATTTATCTTGCAAACCAGAGGCAGACAGCTGAATCGCTGCTAATGATTATTATATACATTTATACACATTATGTACATGCAGCCTCCTCTCCAAGGAACCGCGCTTCCCGCCCTCCACCTGCCCACGCCCCTGCCCAGTGGATCCCTGCACGGCTCCACCTGCCCCAAACCCATCCAAGTTGCCAGCTGGTGGCCTGTGTCCCCAACAGTGGGCGATGGGTTGCCCAAATGGGTTGTCTTTGGTATGAAGGGGCTGGTTTTACCCTGAGATCAGGCCAGTGTCCAGAAAAAAATGCTTTTTCAAGAATAATTTTCATGGCTCCAGTGAAGCTCCAGGTGGCCACAGGAGCGGCCGGCAGATAAAGTCAGGACAGTAAGGACTGCGTGGACGTACAAGGTTCTAGAAGCTCAGCCATAGCCCTAGTTTAACAAAAAGGGGGAGGCGATGCAGGTCAGGGTGCCTGGCTGGCTTAGTTGGTAGAACGTGAGACTCTTGATATCGGTCGGGGTCATGAGCCCCACATTGGCCCAAAAATAAATAAAAATTGAAAATAAATTAAAAAGTAAAAAGTAAATAAATAAAGGGTAGGTGCCGCATCCTTTTCTACTCCAACTCAGCCTCTAAGCCGTGTGGGTGCAGCAGACACCACAGTCCCGGCACTTGCAAGGGCAGGCCGGGCCAGGCAAGAACTCCGAAACAAGCCACCGAGCAGAGTGACCACGACGGCCACGGTTCTGCACATTCACCTCCCGCCAGCACCGTCCTCAGAGCTTAAACACACCGCCTCACCTGCCCTCTCCTTCACCTCCTCCCTCGTCTACAGAAAAAAAATGCATCTGTCCGGGAGCCCAGGTGGCCTGGCCCCAGAGCCAGTGAGCCCCTAGTCGTCCTCCTTAGCAGCCAAATTCAAGTCAGACTCAGGAAGTCAGATCGGTGGTGGGGACAGGCGGGGCGCAGGCTCGAGGTGGCTGGAAAACTGCCACTTTTGGGGATGAGGTGGGGTGGAAAGGCTCCCCGAGGGGGATGCAGGACCAGAGCTGAGGGGAGGCACCTGGGGATTCTGGAAAAAAGAGGCCAAGGCCCAAAGGCGGGACCGGGCAGAACCATATCACGGGTGCAGGGCTGTGCCAGGCGCTGAGGGGACACAAATATGTCAGGACAACCCTTTATTGAGAGGCTGAGGGACAGGGGTAAGCTCGACTGGGCATCTGGTTGTGCAGGGAGAGTAAAAATCCCCCAAGAGGACCAGATCCAGCAATCCCAGGGCCAGTGGTGGAGCTGATAAGGCTGACTGGGAGACAGATCTGAGATGTGGGGAAAGGCGTGAGAGGGGCGAGGCAGGTAAGGACTGGGGGAGGCATGTGGGGCGAGGAGAACCAGCCGGGCCACCTTCCCTGGAGAGAAGGTATCTATTCTCCCAGCAAACCCCTGGTGGCCCTGTTCTAAAATGGGAGGCTTCGGGAATGAGATGGTGTCGTGTTCACTTCTGTTCCTCTGACTTTTTACCTGTCGCCTGCGAGCGGCTCGTGAGGTGATGGACACTTTGTGAGGTAAGCTAGGGCCCACGACTGGGGGCTCTAGAAGAGAAAGGACCCTCACAAGCCTTCCCACCACACCTTCTCTCCATCCTCCAGCCGGCTCTGAGGAACCTGTGAGCAAAGGCTATAAATGCCCACCCTGGGGTTCAGAGCGCTTTGGTGCTTGTGTTGTGTTGTATTGTGTTGCGTTGTGGAACCAGAAAGACAGTGTGTGAGGCCTCAGGGAGGCCTCTGGCCCCGGGGAGCCAGGTTTCCATCAGGAAGCCTGTTGGTTCTCAGCAGCTCTCTCTCTGCAGACATGGAAGTCAGGGCTCCTAAGTTTTGTGTTGGGAGGGTGTTCGGGGCAGGAAACCTGCTCCCGCAAAGGCCTGGGTAGGGCATGCAGGGGCACCTGGGGACCTACAGGTTACTGTCAGGCATGGGGAGCATGTGTGTGCGCGTGCGTGTGTGCGCGTGCGTGCGCATACATGTGGACATGCCTGGAAAGGTTTGACTTGTGTCTCAGCATGGCTGGGTGTGTATGTGTCTCTCTCTGGGAAGATGACAACGTGAGGCGGCTTGGGGATGTGAGGTGTGAGTGTATCCGTGAGCGTGCGCCTGGCTGTTGGTGTCTATAGACCTGTGAGCGTGTACACACAGCTGAATACCAAGAGGGCGAGTGTCTGTGGATAATGTGATTGTGTCCCAGAGCGCATGTGGCGTTTCTGAGTGTGTACTGGTGTGTAAATGTGAGGTAGTATACGGCCCGTTTTTGGAGGCTGAGTGTGTGTGAGTGCCTGTGTGTGTGCTGTAACGCGATCAGCTGTAAAGTTTAAATTGAAAACAGAGACAGGGTGCCATGGTCAGAGTGGGTGACATCAGCCCAGGCAGACTCCCCGGTGGAGGTGGTTTCTGAGCCCTGCACTCACCACCCCCCCACTGCCCCAGCACCCCAGATGGGACCAAGAAGGACCCAAAGGCCAGCTCCCTGTGTTTGTGCCACTGCCCTTTGGGGTTAATCCAGCCAGGGGCCAGGACTCACCAGAACCTGGAAGGCTGCCTCTGCTCTGCTACAGTGAGAAGGCACGGGGTGGGGGGGAGGTGCTCTGAATGGCCCATAGCCTCCACTCAGAGCCTTGGCTGTAGCCGTGTCTCCACCAGCCAGCCGGTCTGGGGTCTGGTCCCCAGAGCCCCTCTGGAAACGTTGCTATGGGTGTGCTGAGACCCCCTTATTTTCCGGTTCAGGTGGCATCCCTGTGGCCTAATAGAACACCCCCACCTTCTATTTTCTATCAAGGAGCACTGACCAGTGGACAAAACCACCTAGGGGCCATCCTAGTGACTCCGTTTGGTTTTTGCTTTTTAATAAGAAAATATAGTGTGGCACTCATCCACTTTAAAAATGAAAAACAGGGACCATAAAACTTGATTTAATAAAGACACCAAATAATAAAATATTCTTCTGTTCTGTGCTATGGTAATTGAAAGGAGAGTGACAATAGGGTAGGGAGGCCACAAGGAGAAGGAGAACAGGAGGGGAGGGAGTCTGGAACAGGAGAGAGGCTGAGAGAGGCTCAAATAAGAGAGAAGGCGGTTCTAGGAAAGACAGGGGTGCAGAGAGAAAAGAGAGGCAGAGATAAAGCCAGGATCCCCCAGGCCCACAGTGGACCCGAGGGTCCTAAGGGACCCACACCAGGGGAGGGTCCCTGTGGTCAGCAGTGGCTGTGCATTTCATGCCTGTTCTCACCAAACCTCTGAGTAGTCCAGACAGGTCTTATTATAGAAGAGAAACATGCAGGGCAGGGGGCTTCCACAACTCACCCAAGTTCCCAGCCAAGCCTCATTCCGACCTTGGTCTCACTGACCCTGACTCAGACCTCTCCACCGGTGGCCCCACCTGGTCCCTGTCTCTAGCTTGGCTCTCCACGCCCTGTACCTCTGCTCTGTGCCCCCACGGCCTCTGCCTGAGCTCAGCTGGCCTCCAGCACAGCTCCCTGGCTGACCACAGCAGCACCCCATGGGCCTTCCTGCCGCTACACTTCCCCTCTTGCTGCTGGGCCTCCTGCAAGACCCTAGGCCCAAGCTGCCTGCAGCCCATCTCCCACCCACTGTGGCCCTTACTCTGGGCTCCAGCCACTTTTCTCACTAGATCATTCCGTGTGCTTCTGTGGCCCGGTGTCTTTTCAGCCTGAGCTGGAGCCCTGCCAAGGGCTGGGCAGTAGCCCTCGCGGGGCCTGGAGCTGAGTAGCTGCGGGTCGGTTGTTGCCTTGGAGGCTGGTGCGGCCCGCTCAGCCTGTCCCACACTGAGTGCTTGGTGCCCATCCCCAGTCCCCAGCTGCTGCCACTGGGCCCTCACCACCTGACCCTCGGATGGAGCCTCAGGGGGTTCCGGGCTCGTGCCATTCCCCACTGCTGGGCCAGGATCCTCTCCCCGATACTGGTGTCGACCAGCTGCATAGTCAACAGCTTGCACTGAGCAGAGAGGCCGGCAAGCGGGGAAGCCCTGGTGTGGCTGCTTGTGGCTACCATGGCGAGTGACAGCTTGCCCTGTGCCAAGCCTTCTCGAGGCACAGCACGTAACACAATAAAGAAAAAAAAAAGAGCAGGGCTATGGGTAGTATCATCCCCACTGAACAGATGAGAACACTGAGGCCCAGACAGGCGAAAGCACTTGCCCGAAGGCCTGTGGCTGGTCAGGGTGCAGCCGGTCTGGAAGCAGTCCGCCCAGCTCCAGCAGCGCTCCGTGATGCCCTTCCAGAGGAGGGAAGGTTCCCTGTTGTTTTGACATCTGGGTTCTGGACAGGAGTCTGCAGGTCTGTGGGTAAGTGTCGCAGGAGCACGAGGGGATGGAGTGGGAACTGCCTGGGCTTTGAAGCCCCTCAGGCCTGGCATGGAGCCTCGAGACTCTGAGAAACCACCCACCCAGGCTCAGTCTCAGTCTCAGAGGGGCAGGATGAGAACGGTAGCGCCTCCCTGGAGGGGACGAAGCCCGCCGAGGACACACGCTGTAACACAGGGCCTGGCCCAGGTATGGCCCATCGTAGGTGCTCATTAAATTCCGGTTATTATTAGCAGGACCCCACAGGGCCCCCAGCAATCTTGGGCACACATTAAGCCTTGAAATATTCAGCTTGCAAAGGCTGTTAATACAGAGCAGTGACTTGTCATTTGTACAGGTACATCTGCGTTTCCACAAGGGTGTTGATCTTCGCAAGTGTCACATTCTTGCCCTGGATCTGGCTCAGCACACGTTATCTACCGAAGGGGCAGAGTTCGACCAAAAAAATTAACCTTGGACATAGAGGCTTAAGGATGTACAGGCCTGAAATTGCTGAATGGGGTTTCTTAGTTGTGGCCCCAGGACCAGAACCCCTGGAGCCCCTGACCTTGCTGCGCTGCCCTACCACCTGGGGCTCATTCAGCCAAGCAGGCAGAGCTGGGGGGGGAGGGGGCTGGCATGTCTGGTGAAATGCCCTGGGAGAAATGATTTAGACTCTTGTGTTAATGACTTGCCAGGACAACACTCCTGGATATGCAAATCAAACTGTGGGGGCTAAAGAAATTAGGCTGCTTCACTCACAATCACACCCTACTTGCCTCAAGCTATGGCTCCCCAGTGGTGTCTGGGCCCCACGGGCAGGTGGACACAAGCGCGGTGTGGGGAAAGGCGGGTTGGCCCCACCGCCCCCTCCGCTCCACGCCCTATTCCAGCCTTTTTCTCTCCTGAGGGGTCACTCAGCTCATCAAGGGCATTTTAAGTGGCTTTTAAAGCCTTTGCTCAGTCTCAATGGAGGCTCCCCTCAGAGATGCCCAGCCGGGGAGCAGCCTGGCCCATTAGAGCCGCTGCAGCCGCAGCCCCTGCTGCGGAGGGCAGGGCGGGGCTGGGAGGGGACTGAAGAGGGCCTAGGGGACTCCTGCCTGGCGCAGAAGAGGGAGAGCTGGAGGGGAAGCCAAGGGGAGCTTCAGAGAGCAGACCGCGTGCACCCCAACGTCCAGGGGGCGGGGACACTAGTCATGGCCACCATGCTGCCTGAGCAGGAAGCCAGAGGATCAGAGAAGCCCTGAGGTCACACCAGCCCCACCCCCCACTCGGGCCTTGTGGTCTGACAAAGGACCCCAAAGTCCCCTGTGTGCATCACGTGTGCCCCCTGATGGGTGTTGTCTCTTGGTCTGGGTGAAAAGAGGAAAGGGCTCTCGGCGGAGTGGGACCTGGAGGCGGGGCAGACGACCCCCGGACCTGCAGGGACCGGAGAGGACCTTTGATTCAGGATCCGCTAGGAAGGCTCCCGGGCTAGACGCCCCACCCCCGCTCTGCGGGGTGGAGGTTTGTTTGTTCCAGGCCTGCTGCAGCTCCCCTCCTCGCACCAAATGGCATTTAAATGTTAATCAAGTCAAGGTTGCCGGTGCCCCACTCCTGGGAGGCAGCCAAAGGTCAAGGCCCAGCCTGAGAAGCAGCCCGACCTGATCCCGTATTAGCAATTCTGCTGGTCCTATTAGCCCGGGACCTGGGGCTGGCGGGACTCTCTGTTCGAGGGAAGAGGCCTGGCCCGCTGAAGGCCGGGAGCCTGGGACACGAGGCTGGGTGTGGTCGGGGAGCCCAGGGCCCACTGCCCTGCGGGACAGGGGGAGGACCACAGGGCGGCCACAGCACTCTGGAATGGATTTTGCCTGGATAGAGCTGAGGGGCCCCCGGGTCAGAATAAGCCCCTGGGACTCTGCTTTCCTTGTTGGCCCTTCCTGAATTGAATTCTCTGAGCCTCTCTCCGGGTCCTGTGATCCTCACAGCCCCTCCCTCCAGCTCCTGTGATTCTGCCTGCTCCTGGGCCCTCCTCCTGTCTCATTCTGACACATCTCTCTGCACCTGTACCCGCTGGCTCAGGGTTCGAGAGCATGGCTACATCCCTCTCTGGATAGTAGACTATATTTGCTCACAGCCCCTGGGGCGGGGGGCGGGGGTAGATTATTGGAGGTGAAACTCAGCAGAGAGACTGGCACACAGTAGGCCTTCTCTAGACTCCTCCAGTTTCTTCCTCTGAGCTGTCCTGGGATTCTCTCTGCAACTCATTTCTCTCCACACACACCCCTCCCCCAGCCGGAATGGACTCCCCTCCCCCCAGCAGCTGGAGGGAGGGCTAAAGAGCAGGGATGTCCAATAGGCACAGATGCCACTGGGCCTTTAGAGAGGGTCCCGGATGTGTGCTTGGGGGCGGGGAGCGGATGGCAGGCTGGCTGAGACTGGGAGATTTTGGAAAAAGTCACTAGTGGCCTCTCAACAAAAGAAGAGAACTTCCCAGCCAGGCGATGTTTTCATGTACAGAAATTTACCACCTACAGGACACAGACAAGAAACAGGAAAGGAGGAAACATGTTTCCAGGTATCCAAAATCCACATAAAGAAAATCAGTACAGGTTTAAGAAGAAAAAGGAAAACAAGTACAAGCATTTTTTCACACCATAGACTTTCCTCGGGCTCTCTCATAGAGCCTCATCCCTCTAACTTTTGGCAGAAGCTTACTGTATTGATGATCTGGGCTCCTCGCATACAGGAGCATGGAATTGGGCTGGTGTCACCTGACAGTTGCCTGATAGAAGAGGACACTTGGTGGCCAACCACCATGCAGGGAGGAGAACAGAAAGGACGGTCGTATTTTGGTGCTAAAAGGGTGTGGGTTACCAGCTATCTAGACTAGCTTTGATAACGCAAAATGCATTCCTTACCAGGGCTTCTAGAAAGCGGAAGTTCGGGCCCTAAGGTTGTCCCTGCAACCGTCCCCTGCCTGGCTGGGGCAGGCCTCTCACCGTGAGGCACTTCTCCCTCTAATTAGGATCCTCCCCCCGCCCCCTTAGGTCCAGCGTCCTCCCCATTCTCTGTCCTGCTGCACTTGGTCTTCGGTGTTGTCTGTCTGTCTGGTTCAAGGACTGACAGGGTGGGAACCACACCCTGCAGTGTGTCTCCGGGAACACCTTGCATCTCTGGGTGAGGAGACTCTGGGGAAAAGGGGATTCAGGGAACAGCCTCTTTGTCTGCTGGAGGTTTCTTTGTTCTGTGAAGTTCTTCGTTCTCGGATTCCTCTCGGTTGGGACTGTCAGGTTTGCAGAGCTGCCCCTCACACTGACACTCGGGCCACCGTTGGGGAGGACAGCAGGGAACATGGGGGACCTGAAGAAGTAACTGGAGGCTCCAGCTTTGGGGGGGCACTTATAACTCAGAGGCCACGCAGGGTTTCTTTTGGGGCGCCCTCTTTCTCTCAGGCCAGTCCTCAGCAGCACACACTGTCGCCCAGCCCCTTGTGTCTGCTAGGTCCCTCGGGAGGATTTGCCTGAAATCCTAGTGCATCATCATATCTGACGGGACCTGATGAACCCAGAATTCGGAAGAAGCATAAGCCCGGCAAAGCAGAACATGTGTCAGAGGCTCCCATAAAGTATTCCAAAGTAATATAGATATTTCTCTGTAGTTCCCCTGAGGGGTGCAGGGAGACAAGACAAAGAGAAGGCAGGTCTCTGCCCTCTGCAGACCTGGGTGGGGGGCGGTGAGGAGTGTGGGGTGGAGGGAACCGTAGGAGTGACTGAGAGGCAGAAGGGTCAGACCCCTGGTGCTGGAGGAGATGACAGAGGGGGGAAGGCCCGTGAAACTGGGGTGATCACTCCGGGGTCCCCAGTGGTGAGAATACCATGGGGTCTTAAAGGAGGCAGAGAACTGGGGAGAAGGAAGGCAGTAATGAGGGAGATTCTCGGGGAAAGATTGGTGGGGTGGGGTGGGGTGGGGTGAGGGAGCAGGGGAGAACCAGGTTGAAGAATGGGGGAGGTGCTGGGCACCAGGGGCTTAGTTGGAGCGGAAGAGCTAAGATACCAAGGGCCCCAGAAGTTCAACACTAAAGGCGATAGGCACCCTCTGCAGGTTCTTGAGCAGGGAGGTAGCTCAAGAAAGGGAGGAGGAGGTCTCCAGCATCCTTAAGTTGGATGGAGGAGGGTTGGTGGAACCCTTCTTGACCACCCCTCTCCTGCCCCTGCCATGGGGCAGGCACTCTCATTAGAAGGGGGGAGCATGTCCCCAGCACCTATGACTGAGGCTGGGAGCCAAGGGCTGGGGAGGGGTCTGGATGGAGCAGGGGAGAGAGGATTCTGTCATAGTCCCTGAAGGGGGTTCGGCCAATTTAAAATGAAGTCAACAGCTGAACATTAGATTAACTCTTGAAAAATGACACTTCACAGGGGTGACAGCAAAATCCCGCCCCTGGTGCAGGTGATCGGCTAGGTGGTCAGTAACAAGGGTGCCCTCTTGACAATGATTTGTGTGACCATGACATGGGGGTTTGGGTCAGAATTCAGAGGGAGGCAGGCTTTAGCTCAGCCTAAGGAAAAACTTTCTAACCCTAAACATCTCTGACCATGGAACAGATCTTGAGAAGGCCACGTGCTCTCTGTCACTGGAAATGTTTGAGAAGGAGAGGTCTCGGGTGGGGCAGCATGTATTACCATGTTCTCTGGTTCTTAGCCCTGTGAGGACCCTGTCGGGGAGGATGGTCTCTGTGCTCCCCAAAACAGACCTTGAGGTGCCCAACAGAATAGGGTTTGGGCTGGAATAGCAGCGGGGCAGACCTGCAAAGCTGCTTAGAGCACAGAGCACAAGCCTGGCCAGGCCTTGAGTCTCACCATGGTCATGAATGACCTCCACAGCGATGCCCAAGAGGTCACCTCGGCCGTGTCCCAGGCTCTCTGCTCTTGACTTTCACCCGAAGCTCAAAACCCCACATAAGTCTTGCAGGATCAGTCCTGCTCCCGTGTTCACAAGGGAAGAACTGAGGCTTGGAGGGATACAGCTTACGTGGGGGTGGAAGCAGTGGGGGACCCACCACCTTAGCTTCTGCTCCCCCCACTACTGTGGAGTCTCCCTGCCTTAAGGGATCTGTGCCCCCCCCCCCAGACCTCCCTCTCTCTTCTCCCTGCTTCTACCCATCACCCCATCTCCACAGAGCTCTTCTGGGTGCCTCCTTATTGGTTTCCCATTTAAGAGATATTTCCTGAAACCCCTAGTGAAACTGTTAAGCTCTGCATGATCCAGGAGTAGAGGAGCTGGGAGCCTGGCATCTCAGAAGCCTTTAGAGAAAGATCTGGAGGAGGAAGCCTGGGAGGCTCTAGGGGTGGGTGTCACACTTGAGTGGGGGGGGTGTCACAGGGTGTACTGCTGGGGTGTTAGCAGGGGGAAGTGAGGGAGATGAGGCTTAGGTAGCCAGGAGACTTCCTGGAGGAGGTGTGACCTGAGAGCTAGAACAGATGGGCAGGAAGGAAGCAGCATAGTCAAAGGTGGGGGGTGGTGGTGGTGAGAAGGATGGGGAGACAAATATGGGGAGGGGAGAACGGAGCAGGAAGGAGCTGAGGGCAGGGCCTGGCAGCCTCCAGAAGGTAATTATCCTAGCCTAGAGATGCTGCAAAACCTTCCTGAGCTGGGGTATCTTGGGGGAGCGAGGGAAAGGATGTTCTGGGCTTGTCTTTCTTGTCCTGCATGAGACACTTGGGACACACAGGACAGGGGAGCCACACCTGTGCATCTCTTCCATAAGGAGCTGTGGCGTTGGGTGCCCACAGGGCACAAGGCACAGGACTCTTTCCAGCCTCCCTGCTCTAGCAACAGGGAAGGAAAAATGTAAATCAAATCGGGGAGACCGTGTTTTTTTTTCTTAAGAGAGAGAAAGAGAAGGAGAGCACAAGTGACATTTGGAGCCATAATACCTTAAAGTCAATATCATTACCTCTGATATTTACTGTCAGCTCCATGGCTCCGGTGAAGTGGGAAAGTTCATCCATCTCCCCTACGCCAAGTGCAGCGTCTCCCAGAGCTTCCCCTCCCTCCCCTTTGTGCAATTCCAGTTAATTGTTTGGCTGTGATAACAGCCCCCACATCCAGCCAGCCTTCTGCAGGGTCAGGGGGAGTGTGGGCTCCTGCGGGGGTGGCTGGGCCCAGGGAGGAGGGGGCAGGGTCAGGGGGAATGTGTGCTCCTGGGGGCGGGGGGCGCTGGGGCCAGGGAGGAGACACAAGATGCAGGGGATGTGGGAGTGGAGCCAGCACTGGGCTTCTCAGAATGGGGTTCCAGCCCCCAGCCCTTAACACAGAGACACCATTGGTGACACAGGTGTGGCAACATTAGAAATGTCCCAGGATATAGGTATCATTCATTTATTCAATCCATTAGGAGAGACCTCAACCTTCCCCCGCCCCCCAACCCAACTTGGTGAGGTTGGGTTTTTCCCCATGCAGTACAGATAAGCCCACCACATGACCCCATCCCCCTAGCCTCATGGGTCCTCGTCCTGGCCAGTTTCCCTCCTCTGGACCTTATGCCCTTGGACTCATGTTTGCAAAAATGTGTCTTTCAGTCCTCATGGCCTGCCTGGCCCTGGGGTCTTGATCCTTCCCCCAACAGTGAAACAGCAGGCCTGGCTCCCTGGGGAGGCAAGAGGAGGGCACTATCTCCCTCACTTGGCTCCTGGCGTCTCATCCCCCTGCCCATCCTGACCACTGCCCTCTCTGACCGGCCCTCTTCCCAGGGGCCTGGTTTGATTTCAAATCCAATTTTCTGCCATAAAACTTCCTCTTTCTCTGTGTTGGCAGCCAGCCTCTGTCACTTTCAGCCAGAAAAGTCATTTTTCCAGCCTGACCCCAGGGTTTGGGGCCACCTTGGCATGGAAGGAGCAGACAGCTGTGCCTCCCCTACCCCATAAGCGCGCACCCTGGGCCTGGCCATCTCCTGCGTCCTTGTGGGGTGGTCATGTGTGCGGACGGATGAGCCGCCCGTGCACACCTGCGTAGTCGGTGCCTTGTGCCAGGCAAGTGGGCGCGCACTGTCTGCGTGAGAGAATGAGCAGGTGCCCCTGGGGAACTGGGTGAACATCTGGGCACCCCGTGTGGGTGGGTGGGCCGGTTCCTGCTCGGCACCCGGGTGCCCGCGCAAGCCCACAGGCGCTGCAAACCTCAGCAGCTTCTGCTTTCCGGTGGGCACGTGCGCGTGTGGCCAGCACTCGGATCTTCCAGAATGCAGAGGAGAGACAGGGGTAGGCTGGGGTGAGGTTCCTTTAGAGAGGCTTCTGCAGGGAGATGCTGGCCTCCCGCCCTAGTCCCTTAGGCCCGCTGAGCCTCTCCTCCGGTCCACGGCCCCTACCATGGGGCTACCAGCACCCGAATGGAACTCTCTGCGGAGCTCTGCAGTGCAAGAGGGGGCAGAGGGAGGCCGGGCAGGGTCCCAGAGTCTGAGAGAACCCAAACACTTGTCCAGTCATTGGCCAAGAGCCATGCCTACCCCCAGAATCCCTCCTCACCCTAGTTTAGTGTGGTTGCCGCATCTCCTGGAGGACTGGCCCTTTGGGCCTTCTGAAAAATTCACAAGGGCCTCTGGGGACTGTGTATGGGTGAGGGATGTAGGGCTGGCCTCTTCTCCTGACAGCCTGAGGTGGGTTTACTTTGGGTTTTCTGAAGTCTCCAGGCAGCCCCCTGACCACTCCCCTTTCTCGAGGTGCTTGAGGGCCAGGCACTGTTGAAAGAACGTGAGGTTTAACACTCTGGAGCTGCCCCTTCCTCTCCGGTCTTACCACCGCAGCCCCAGTTCCACTGCTTATTGCCCCACACCTGTGCCTGATTCTACCTCTACTGCCCAAAGACATGCTATGGCTCCCTAGTGCCGAAGGATTAGCTCTAAATCCTCTGGTCTGGCATTCACGGTCCCCTGCAGTGTGTTGCCAATGACTCCCCCAGAATCACTGCCCTCCCTAACCCCTTTCACACCTTCCACTTCCCAGCCAGGCCCTGCCAGGGACTTGCATTCTCTGGGGACTCAGGCGCCATAGCCTATGCTGTGAGACACTGCCCAGGGAATACACCAGGACACTGTGCCCCTGGCACAAGACCCCTACCTGTCTCCTTTGTGCTCTGGGGTGTTGCCCTGTGCTGACCACAGGAAGCCTCAACTCCCCTCCTCACCTCCCAGGGTGAGATTATGCAAAGCCTTTGCTCTCTCTTCCAGAGCCTCACCAGATCCCCTGGTTGGCCTTAGTCAAATGTTCCCTCAAAGTAGAAGGCACCTCCTGCCTGAAACCAGAGGGAGAAGGACCGAGAGAGCCAGTGAACGAGGCCCCCAGACCCAAACTCCCAAAGCCTACAAGCTGAGGGCCCACTAAGATTCTCGGCCCCCATCCAGTAGGCACTGTCCTAGAAAGCTTCTCTGGGTGTAGAGCCCTTTCGCTCCTCCCTCTGGGGGGCCAGCCACCCTGCTTTCCAAGCTCAAGGAGAAGCAGGAGAGGACGGCCGCCTTTCTCTGTGGGGCCATCTCCCCAGGGTTAGATTACTAATGGGTTCATTCTGCTGTTCTGAAGCAGGGCAGGGGGCTCCACGCTGCCCACCGGCTCCATGCACCCTGTTCATGGACATTACTGTAACAATAACTCTTAGAAGTATATGGGAGGGCGGAAGTGACCTGGTATCTCTCCACACGCAGCAGGAATGGCAGGACCCAGATACACTTGCAAGGGAATTCTGAGCCATCCGGCCTCTCCTTGTCCTGACCATCAATCCCCATGAAATGAGCCCCTTTCTGAGATGTCCTGTTTCTCTCCATACAGTAACTTAACTCCACTACAGTGACCATGCATCCCTTGTCAGCAATGAAAGTTAGCATGTTTTTAGGGTTGGCCTGAAATCTGACTTCTAGTACTTTCCCTAGGTGTCCCTAATTTCATGCTTTGGAGCCACAGGAAACAAACCTTTTCCTTGGGACTGCCTGTGAACGACCGTTTTCCCAGCTGGTCCTCCCTCAGTGCTGGTTCCTGAAGTCATATCATGTGTCAAGCACGGAGAGTGGGCCTGTCTCTCTGAATGCCTCTGAACAGAGCATTTCCCAGGCTCTCACTGGTTCCCAGAACTGGGGCAACAGCCCAGAGTGGAGATGATCAGCACTTCCTCCTTCTCCATACTGCCTTGTCTTTTTCTTTTCTTTCTTTTTTTTTTTTAATTTATTTGACAGATCACAGAGAGAGAGGAGGAAGCAGGCTCCCTGCTGAGCAGAGAGCCCGATGAGGGGCTTGATCCCAGAACCCTGGGATCATGACCTGAACCGAAGGCAGAGGCTTTAACCCACTGAGCCACCCAGGTGCCCCTGCCTTTGTCTTAATGCAGCCTAAGGTGCAGTTAGGTTCTAGGGAAGCCGGGATGTACTAAAGATGTACTTCTATTGAGCGGCCGACCCTGCCTGCAGCCACACCTTCCCTCTCTGAGCATGTGCATCGAGAATTTCAGCCCCAAGGGGAAGGCCCCAACTTCCTCCCCACTGAACTTCATCTTCATCTTCTAGGTTGGATCCTACCCATCACTTTCATCTGCTCAGACATTTTTACACTCTTAGTCTGTCATCTAAGGAATGATCTTTCAGTTTTAAGCCATCTGAAAATTCAGCCTGAATGACAAATCTGCCACCAAGTCATTGATGACAAGGACCATTAGGGCAGGACCAAGGCCAGAGGCAGCTTCTTGATCCCGGAGACAGCCCCGGTTGGTAAGTAACCCTCCTAATGGCCACTGTGCCTTAGGAGCCCGTCTTCAACCAATTATAGACCTATTTGATTATTCTGTCATCCAGTCTGTTCTTCCTTGGTTGTCCACAAGCCCTCATGAGAAAACTTGCTGAGGGTCACCCGAGTCAAAGGACCTGTCCGTGAGGAAATAAATTGTCTCGCCTGGCTTCTTGGTAGACCCCGAGGACCACCACTTCTTTCTCTAAGCACTCACAGGCCCTCTATTCTAGAATCTTAGTGAGGGCAGACATGTACTCCCCAGTTTGTTGGAACCACCTTTATGGTGGAAGTCGACTTCTATGTGCCTCTCTTGGCCTCACGGCCTCATTCCCATTTGCCACGATTCCTCAAAGACCTTTAACCAAGAATTCATTCAACAAACATGTTAGAAATAGTAAAGATGAAAAATTTGTGGTACCAGTCTTGGAGCTGTTAAAGATGCCAAGGTTCGGGGGTGTTCTGTGGGGGCCTGATTACTCACCAGAAGCCCTGGGACCCCAGCTTCTGAGGAAAGGCATGGACCCTCCTGGGGTAAGGCCTCTGTGGACATCTCATCCAGCACCTCATTTTCTCTAGGACTATGGCCACAGTTTTCCTGGTGGAAAGATCTTTCCTTCCATACGTGTCCTCACACTGAACATCTACAGGTTTCTCATGGCCTCCATGCAGAAAAGCCCCCTTGAGCAATGAAGGATCTTAGTGTGGGTTTCCTTGGTTCGTTGCTGGATTGAGAGGAAGGAAGAGAAGAGGCATGATCTCACTGCCAGGACCTGGGGGCACACAAGGTGGGAGGGAGCAGTCAAGGCACTCTCTGCTGCCCCCAGTGAGTGTGACCAAAAGGCTGCCCAGGGAGAAAATAGAATCAGAGCCCAGGAGGGTTTGGGGCCATCCTCCAGCCATCCCAGACCCTGGGGGTAGCAATGAGGGTGACTGAGACATCCACCTGATTCAGGGCCCCGAGGAAGAACAAGGTTCTGGGGCCAGAGAAGTCGCAGGCCTGGCCTGGGGATGGACACAGTTCAGACACTCATAAGTACACGTTTCTTTTCTTTTTCTTTTTAAGTGTGTCATTGGAGCTTGGTAAAAACAGGGTAGATAACAGAGCCGCTGCAAGAGTGGCATTGTCTCTGTGGGCAGGGCCTTCCTGAGCCAGCGACTGGTGGCTGGCCGTGAGGACTCCAGTTACCCGAAGGTTCTAAGCAAGGAGACTCGACCCAACCCAGACACTGCTTATTCCCCCGCTTATTCTTTCAGGTGTGTTTACAGGCCCTGTCTCCTCTATGCTCGCAAGAGTTGAGGAAGCTATGTCGGGAGAAGATGATTCCCATTTTACAGGTGGGGATGCCAAGGCCACCCAGAGGAGCAACAGCCGGGTGGGAGCCCACTCGGTAGGCGGTGGCAGAGCCATGTGGAGGGGGTGACACCCCACTCACCCACTGACCACAGGCGGCATCATCCCGGACCCCTCCCAAGACTCAGGAGGGCTACGTGTGGGAAGTAAACACGCACAAGACAGAGCCTCTTGCTCTTTGAGGAGCTTCGGTGTAAAGGAGAACATTGTAATGGTAACAGTGACGCTCAGCATTTCCCTTGACTGAAACAGGAAAAAGCTGAGGTACAGAGTGGCTCAAGAGAGAGCCCAGGGCCCCCAAGCCCCAGAGCTGGCTGTGTCCCAGCCCCTCCCTGCCCCGAGTGAAGAGGGTGCTCAGCCTCGAGGGAAGTGGGCATCAGTGGGGGGAGCTGAGGTGCCAGAACGGGTGGGAACAGGCGAGCCAAAAGGAGCCTCACAGGGTGTCCCGGGGCCATCGCACCAGCCAGCTGCCGAGGGGGCAGGCGGGGGCGCCCTGGGCATGCGGGCCTCTGCTGGGCTGCTGGTGGACGGGAGAGGCCCAGGTGGGCAACCGAAGGAGCCCCTCCCACCCCCGAAGCCTCAGGCAGCGCCCGGGCTAGCAGGCAGCTGGGTGATGTACAGCCGTGGGTTAGAGGCCTGCTGTAATCGAACCATAATACTGGGGAGTGAGGCACCACCATGCATCAGCTCTCTCCAAATGAAGAATTGGAGAAGATAACACGGGAGGTGAGCAATGGACTGGAAGTGTGCATTTCACCCAAATCCACAGCAGGTTACACGTTAGAGAGACAGCTGTTCCCACCGCCGAGCCCAGGAGCTCCCAACCACAGCTGGGCCGGGGAGCTTCCCGCGGGCTCCCACCTCACATCCCTGAGGCCCGAGGCCCAGCCCCACAGGGGCTCGACCACACTCATTTTCTTTGTTCTTCTTTCTTCTGTTATTATTATCGTTTTAAGTTCCCCAATGGCAAGATTTCATTTTACTTTTAAAAATTGTAAGTTGTAGGGAAATACACATAATTTACCATCTTAACCATTTCGAAGGGTATAGGTCAGTGAACTGATTTTTCAAGGCAGGTGGTTGGGGTGGGAGCTCCCTGCCCAGCTGGGCACCTGGACCGCAGGCCCGGCCCTCACTGTCCCACCCTCACACCTTGGCTATACTTTGATCGGTAGCATCAGCCTCCTGAGGCTGGTGGCCGGACCCACCTTCCTTACTCTGTGGGAAGCCTCCTGATTCTTCCAGTCCCATCTGATCTCCACCTTCTTGGGCCACCCTGGGGCTCCCTGCCTGGAGTGGCGGCTGCTGAGGTCTAACTGCTGACCATGGCATGCTAGTCTCCCCTGGGTCTTGCCCCCCAAAACTGGCTATACACGGGGTGGGGCTCTCTCCCACCCAGTGCTCCCAAAGTCTCCAGGGCTGGGCTTGTTCTGAATCGATCCTGACATTAAAGCCTTGGGAAGGCCACCATGTCCTGTCTTGCCCAGTGTCCTCTCTTGCAGAGGGTAACCCCTCATGGGAGGGGGGCCCAGAGCAGAGAAGCGCCGTCCTTGCCCAGCCCTGACCTCACGCCTTCCCTCCGCTGCTCACTGGCTATGCAGTCCTGGCTCCTGCCTTGTCTTTCCAAGCTGGGGCCTCTCCTCTTCTCCTCTCCCCTGAGATGGGGGAAGCTACTGTCTGGTTGAACGCTGGTGGCACAGGGCCCAGCCCAGCGGGATGACAGGGTGCATGCGAGTGTGTCCGTGGTGCGTGGCTGTCCAGACTTAGGTGCGTGTTTTCAGGGTACATGTGTGCACGAGTGACCACCACTCATCCATGAGCTGCAGCCGGCCTGGGCAGGGGGATGGGCCTGGCTGTGTCCAGGGTAGTGGTGGTGGGGGGACACAAGGTATGTGTGTATGTGTGTCCTCCAAAACCTCCTTGCTGCAGAGTATGAATATTTAAACAGACACCTGCCGTAAATCTGCCCGCCTGGCAAACAAATGAATTGCAAAGGTAACTTTGGGGGGTTACAAAAATGCTCAGTGATGGAGTGGAAGAAGGATGAAAGGGTTACGAACAGGACAAAGCTGGCAGGACAGTCCTCAGGGTCCCCTCCCGGGGCAGGCAGCAGTGTCCCCTGAGTGGGGAGCAGGGACACACCCTGGAGATACCCACAGACTGAGCCATGTCCTGGCATGGGATGGGGACACAGTCACCCAGACAGAGCCAGCACTCTCTGCCCTCCAATAGCTTCCTCTGCCTTGTAAGTAGAGAGGAAACCAAGGCACAGAGAGGAAAATGGCTCTCCTAGATGGTGGGGTCAAGATGCAGACCCGAGTCTATGGGAGGCTAGACCCAGCTCTGAAGAGCACCCAGTCACCCCATCCACCACCTGGCCGGGAACCGGAGGCTGGTGTGCAGGGATGGGGCTGGAGCCAGGGCCGAGGTCCCCTCCTCTTTCACTCCTGAATATCTGCTTCTGAGGACCTTCTCCATCTCCCAGGCCCCACGCTCCGCCAGGAGGATCCTGCCCCGTCGAGCCCCTCGGGCTCGGGCTGGAAGAGGGTTCTTTAATTGGGTCCACGAGAACTTTATTACCTGGCAGCTAGTTCCTTTGCTTTTCCTGTAACAAATTATCCTAACGATGTGAACCGGGACCAGATGTTAATTGCAATGGAAAGTAATCAATTTCCTTTACTGAACCCAGACTTGGAGGCAGGTTGGTAGGGAGCAGAGACGGGGTTCTTAATGAGGAGGGCCCCTGAAACGGCCAGAGGGCTGTGGCAGCACACCCAAGGTTCTAGCCTCCTCTTCCCGCCTCCTCTTCCTTGCCTCACAGCTCTCACCTCTTCCCTAAGAGGAGGCCTTGCCTCCTCTTCCCGCCTCACAGCTCTCACCCCTTCCCACAAGCACAGCCCTCTCCTGACCAGCCCTCTCCTAACCTGGCAGCCTTCCACTTCTCTAGATCCTCTCCCTTTCGGGGCCACCCATGTCTCAGGAGCTCTTGAGGCTCCCTGACCCCTACGGAATCTGCTCAGTCCTCCTTCCTCTGTAATCTGCCCCGCCCCCTTCCTGATCTGGTGGCCCTTCTCTCCCCAGCTGCATGCCCCCCCCCGCCCCCCCCCAGCCCGTGCACCTCTGTAAACTCTGCATGCCTCCCTCCTCTTGCTGTGTCCTGCAATGCTGCCCTGCCCCAGGTGTGCGCCCTGCTTTTCTCATCCTCCTGGCCAGAGCTCAGCCTTGCTTGGGCCATCACGGCTTCTGTGGACACAGTGCCGGGTGCTGGGGAATTCCAGGAAGGCCTCAAAGAAAACTTGGCTGCAACAGGTCCCCTCTCAACTTCTCTTCTGCCAAGATGCATCATGCCCAGGGACTTGGGGGCTCTGAGCTGGAGAACAGCAGTCTTGGGGTCTGGCTTCACCTTATTTGAAATGTCCCCGGGGCCCCTGCCAGCAGGTGGCAGTGCTGGTTGGATACCTCCCAGGATGCAGGGGGTGGGGAGGCTCAGCTTTCCTCTGGCCTGGTAAGAAATGGGGTCATTTCCTGGACTTCAGTTCAGGATGGTGGACCTGGAAATTTGAAAGCAGAGCGGACAGTCCTTCCCCTACCTATCAGGCGCCCTCCCCTGCAGTGCTTCACCTGGGTGCCCAGTAGGGAGGCTCATGGGTAGGGGGAGCGTGGTAGTAGGCTACCTGAGGGACAGGATGGCAGAGGGGTCCTGATGGGAGGAACAGGGCAGGAAGGGCAAGGGACAAGTGTCTGCTGCCCTGTGGGTGGGCATGGGCCCCCTGATGGCCCCTTGACCCACAGAAGACAAACCTCTGACCACCTGGATCTACCAGGAGCCACCACCTGATGTAAGGCCCTGAGGTCCACACAGCCGAAAGGACTAGGTCAGTAGGCTCCAGCCCAGCTGCGCTGGGAACCACCCAGGGAACTTCAGAAAAAAGAGAGGAAAACAAAAGCGGAGGAGAAAGGGGGGAATACTACCCGTCCCCAGCGAACTCCATCCAGATCCGTATGCGGGACCCCGGCCCAGGAAGTTTGTGCAGCTCCTGGGTGATTCTAATGTGCTAGCG